>CAFUXE010000040.1:765948-778420 GCA_903364295.1 Serranus cabrilla | reverse complement strand
TATGTCTCCGTATTGATGTGTACTCCACAATTTGGAAACGCCACCATATCTGGCTTGACTATTTGTATATTTAACACTGATCTCATCAGCATTTGTACAGTCACACTCACAGACTAAGCCAAACTGTGGAAGTGAATGACATTAGAGGGTGAGGGAGGCAGTTAACATCACATCAGATAGGTCAAAAAATGAAATCCTCAGGTAAACAATAAACGTGTGGTTCATACGCACTTGCTTTGAGATTTCAGAGCAGAGAAATCTGATGATGCCATGTCTGTGAGTACTAAATGATATATGCCTTTTATATCCTTGCCCTCCTTTTTTTAGATTCCAGCCCTTTTCATAAGGAGAAATTAAGTTGAGTTGTTAGATAAAAGCCACAAAACGCATTTTTTTCAACAAATCAAATATCATCCACTTTCACAACAATAGAAAAATAAGAGATTTTCCAATAATACAGACAAGAGCAAAAAACCCAACGAATAACAAATAGAGGAATGGCAAGAAAATAGAAATTAACACACACACACACACACACACACTGTTGGTAACGATATGAAAGTCTGTAAGATACAGAGGAGAGTCTAGAGGTTGAGCGAGATGACGAAATATCCAGTGTACATCAGAATAAGTTGCTTTTATCCCCGTGACTCTCTGCATAGAGGAGGCGTCACTGTCGCAGCACTTCCTGTGGCTCTCCAACGCCGCCTTCACGCCCGGCTCCTGTCTCCTCGATGAGTTATTCCCTTTCTTTTGTACTTGTCACTCAGAAGTGGATACAGCGTTGCACATTTATTAGATTTATGTATATATAATGATGTAATTAGTTTATTTTCCCTTCTTTTTACATTTTTAAGAATGTTTTCGTAGTCTGTTTCTTCATTATTTGTCTTTTTTTTTCAGCTATGTTCGTCGGTTTGAATACCGGCCGCGATGGGCTCGGAGCGGAGACAACAGTAAAGGACATTTTGGCAAATGAGAATGAAGAATCTCCAGGTGCGTGGGCCAATTGGCTACCTCGGAGGAGAAGTTGAACAGAGATAAACAAAGAGACAAAAACATAAAAAAAAAAAAGACATCACTTATTTGCTCCCTCTGAGGTCGTCCTTCTCCCCTGTCTACCCCTCAGTTCCACCCTAAGACTGAGGTAAGAACAGTATTCAACATTGTGCTAGGGAAGAAAATCCCAAGTGTCCCAGTGAAGAAGGCCTGGAGGGATGGATGGATGGATGGACAGACGGATGGGTGGGGGGGTCACGGTGAGTCCAGATGAGCCAATGGAAGGTGACAGTTGTGTCCATGGAGCTCGGCTCCTCCCCCATCACTGATCAGAACTGGTACCATTTTTTATCTTTGCACTTCAGCATCATCTGGAAACAGAAGAAATGTTGCAGTGAGAACTTCAAAATGCTCAATGATCATAATACAAGAATACCTTATCAAAAGGTGAGTTACTCTCTGGGTGATTCTCATGATTAATTCTGGGCTTTAAGTTCATTTCACGTCATAAAATGGTGACATTTTTGCTTTAACTTTGGTTGAGCTTGTCAAACTTTAATTACTGCAGGAAATAGGAGACCTCATGTATTATGAATAATTCTTTTTATCTCAATAAAAGTGAGGCTGCGTGACATTGACTGTTGCCTCAGGAGGTCAGTCTGTGAACCTCCTACAGGCACATACTGCCCTCTAGTGGTAAAACAGTGTAAGTGGATAATGTATCTGAAATATTTGAGGAAGCCTCAGTATTCAGGAAAACAGAGATTTGCACTGCAATGCACCGGATGTGTTGAATGTTCTTATACAGTCTGTTTATTTTCTGTCTGACATTTTTCACAAACATTTGCTCTGATGGACAGCTTTGACAGCACTGTACAGGGCTGTATATTCAAGCATGAGCAGCTCTGGTCTCTTTGCTGTGAGGTTTGTTCTGTTCTCTGATTTTAGACTTTTTTTTTCAACTTGTCAACATTTTCTGTTACCTCATGGGCGTGTTTGGAAAACGAGTCTGCGCTGGCCATCATGGCAGCTGTCCTCTCATCCAGCTCGCCCAGTTTCTGGCCTCTTTCATCCAGTGCTATCCGGGCGCGCGCCAGATCTCCAACCACACCAGACGCTGCCCCCTTCATGCCCTCAATGCCCCCCGGGCCTGGGATGTGCTGGGCCAGACTCCGGGATGCCTTTCCAGCTGATATCTCCCCAACTGAGTAAAGATGAAAGGGGGGAAAAACAGGGAAAGCTGTGTGAGTGAGAGGTTGAATCAACAAAGGACTGAAACACTGTCTGTCTGGACATGTGTAGGTTTGACATACATAGCTCCTCTCTGTCCAGAGACTGCGCTCCTCCCCCGAAGAGGCCTTTGAAGAAGCCTCTGTTGGGAGCCTCTGGTGTCTCCACTGGTGTAAAAAGTTCACCCAGCATCTCCTGAAACATCAACACACAAATCATCCTGCTGCATGCACTTTAACCGCCTGTGTCAATGTTTATTGGTTTGGTAATCACCACATACACATCGGATAATACACACAGAGTCGAGGACACACTTTTTCGGGTAAAATATACATAATAAAACCCATTGCATACATACCTTGCATGCATGTTTCGAAAGATATTTATATGAATTGTTTTCTATGCATCTGTGAAACTTTATTTAAGATTTAAAACAAAAAACCTGAATCATGGCTCGTTAAATCCATATACATACTGTGTATATGATGCTAACTGACCTGTAGGTTTTCACAGGTGTCCTGGCTGTAAGTGAGCCTCTGGATCTCCGTAGGGGAGCAGAGGTACATGGCCTGACCCAGGTTGGTGAAGCAGAACGTCCTGGCTATCCGCATGTCCGTCAAAGGCAGGTAGTTTACATCCATGAGCGGTCTCAGTCCCGGCACACTAGAAACAGGGAGGCACAGCGATGATTTATGTGATTTCAGATCTAAAGAGTATTATAGTGTGGTCTTGGTCAGCACCTAAACACAACATCACTATGGCTGTAAAAGTAAATATTTCAAGTTTTATCACTCTCAGGACGACATATTTCAAACTCCTGAAACTGATGGTGATGTTCATACACACTCACACAGACGCGCGCACACACACACACACACACAGGCAGACAGCTGGGCATCCTTGTTTAGTCAGACACCCATATGGATGGCTGTTCTGTCTCGGTCTCGCTCCTCTAGGGAAGTGAAGATTAATGAGGACAAGCGACAGACTCACACACCCACACACTGCATAAAAATGAACCTGGTATGTCCGCATGTCACCTTGTCACATTGGTTTAAATTGTTAGGTTAAATTAAGGACAATGTTTGGTGGTGTTGTGTTGAATGTTTAGGATAGAGGTCGGGGTGTGTTTGTTGTGGGTGTTTAAGAGGACAAAAGTTTGCATCTGACTTTGAATGACAACTTGAGCAAAAAGAGAAGTTTAATTGAGGGCATGATATGATGAGCCTGTCTGCATCAGTGTTGACAGCATTTATTTCTGCCATTTATAAGTTCAGACAATCCGTTGCCCCGACAATATTGTTAAACCACACTTCAGCTTCTACGAGAAGTCTTGTACTGACATTCTATCACAGATAATACTATCACCACATAACACCGGAGTGATATTGAAATCTGTTTCTTGAGCTTGAAGGAATATGTCAAGGTAATTTAAAGTCATGTATATACAATCACTTTCAGGGTGAAGTGTTCTATTCAAACACTTCCTGCATAAATACATTGGTTGGTAGCTGTATAAAGTTTCACAACTTAATGGAAATTGAAGTGAAGTTTCATAATAGAAATCCAAATAAACTTCTCAGACTATCTGAGCAGCCTAATCCACTTCTCTATAGTCCATCTGTGTGCTCACAATGTCCCCAAAACCCATATTAATTCCAAAACATGGCTGAATACACAAATATTATACCCTCTCAATCCTCATGCACGACCTGATGAGCTCATACACCTGAGCCCTGATCCTCTATTGGTCAGTACTAATCAAGTAAAGCTCTCTGATACCAATTTCCCTCCAACATGGAAAAGTTCCTTTCTCTTTTATGCATCTATCCATTTTGTGCATATCCACCAAAAGTAACTTGGGTTGGAGCCAGAAAAGTTTGTTCCTAGCTGGAACCAAACCAAACCAAGTTTTCGTTTACCTGGAGTGCCAACTGTGACATATATCATTGGATGCCTTATTTACATTTTTGAAAGAAAGAATGGAGAAGAAAACAATGGAGAAGTACAGTGAGAAATTGTCTACACCCAGATATAGCAAGATTCCAAGAATCCTGAAGTCAACCGGTTCAAGAACAAGAGCTAATCTGGTGGAAAAGGAGCGTCAAAGGCCTTTTTAAAGCGTTGAAAACAAGACATTTATGTGGTTTTAATGATAATATTAGCAAAAACGGGCAAAAACACTGACCCTCCTGCATCTTTTCTTTTAAAAACACAAACTTAAGTGTGTATACTCTTCTATGTGGAAGTAATCAAACATACAGGACACAACAGAATCAAATTTATGAAATCTAATCATATGAACGTGATTCATTCAGACCGACTTTGATTGATACATTTTAATAATAACCAGCTATTTCTGTCCGACGCAGACGGACATATTTCTCACCTGAGGGTCATGATGTGGCCGTTGGCACAGAAACACGCCAGACACGCGCCTTGGCTCATCTGCACCACATCTGCCCGTAGGATGAAGGAGGCCTCTGTGATACTGTGTTTATAGATGCAGCTCTGGGAGGGGAGGGAAATGACTTTGGCCTGTTTCTCTGAACACACCACGGCGTACTGGCTCTCGTTGAGGTCCTGGGAGGTGGAGGGGGACACTGAGACGGGCCGGCGCTTACGGACCTTCTCTCTTTCTTCACCGTCTGCTGTGACGTTGGGCTCAAACCAAGGCTCGTACGCGGGGGGCTGCATGGAACCTGCGGAGTCCAGGAAAGCCATCCGCATGACGCTGCCCTTCAGCCGCACCAACATGCCTGAGAACAACACAGATAGTTTGCACATTTCAATCTGGTTTCATCTCCAAAACTGTCGCACCACTCTATTCCTCCTCCCTTCTTATATCCTGTTACTTACCTGTAGGTGAAAGGATGACTGGCTGCAGTTGCCGTTGCTCTCCAGCAGGTGGCAATGTGAGCGCGAGAGCCAGCACAGTACCCAGAGTAGTTCCCACATACAGGCAGGGGGTCAGAGCGCTGTCCCCCTTGCGGGCAAAGGTCTCGCTAAAGTGGAAGGAGCTGACGGATTCTCGTGCTTCCTTGTCAATGCTGGTGACGCTGGAGGAGCGAGAGCGGCTGAAAGAATTGTCCCGGTGGTCTAATGGGTTGGCACCCCGCGGCGGGCATACAGACAGGAGGACAGTGAGGAGAAAACAGAGAGAGGTAAAGCACCCGCAAAGCAGTACAACCTCAACACAGATGTGGACACAAAACAAAGTGATAATAAAACTTTTTTATAATGTTTGAAACAAAACACTTAAAGGTTTTTGGCAGTTTAAGGCAAGACATACCAGCTCAGTAAAAACTGTTGTTTGATCTCTGCAAGTAATTAAAGATGTAGATACGGAAAACTGGGAGAGAAATCCAAGTATGGTCGTCACGTCTTAACACTGGATAAATACATGACCGGTGGTTGTATCAGTTTATCTCCCTGACAGATAGGTTGGTTAACAGAGCAGCATCCCCTGGAACCTTATTGAATGAGACGTTAAATTATAAATACTTTATATTCTATATTATGCAACAGAAACTAATCCAGTGCAATTATGCATTTGCCCAAATTTCACAGGTCAACCAACATTTTAAAATCCCAAATCAGCACTTCGATCTGGCACTTTTATAACATGTGTATAATACTGGAACTCAGCTTTCCAGTCATACCCAATTTATGCAATTCCAATGCTGTGAAGGGACCCCAGTATTACTACTTAATCATATATATTACAATACAGCATTTTAGAATAGGCAAAAAAACACAATTGCCCGGTAAAAGAAAAACTGCATGTTTTTTTTTGCTCCACACTGCTAAACACTTCATAAGATCAGCATAAAGTGGGCATGTCTGCAAAGGGGGGACACATGGGTAGCCTTAGAACCCATTGTAGGTCAGAGGTCAAGGGACCCCTTTGAAATGGGCCATGTTAGCCCAACTTTGGCGCATTATTTGGCCCCCTTGCATGATGTGGTTGGTACCAGTGGATCGTTTTAGGTGTTTTATCCATATGATACCAGTGTCTTCACTCTAGATCTAAACCTGCTCCAGTCTCTGAAAAGTCAAGATGTCAGCCAGGCCCACCAGCGGGCCGTCAGATTGTTAATTCAACAACCATCCAGGTATAGTTAATGTTTTGGCATGTGCACATTTTAATTTACAATGTTCCATCCAATGTTCTTGGTGCTTGAGAAGATTGTTGTACACCCCTGAAGAAGAAAGTGTCTCTTCCTTGTGAAGTGACAATGTTCTAATTTGGGCATTCTATTAGGTACCAATCAGACAGAGAAAGGAAAGACATGAGGAACACAGAAGAGAAAGAGAAAGCTGCAAAAGTAACAGGAAGCGTTACGGTGAGATGGAGTGTGCATAGTTTAGCTTAGCACCACTGACCTCTAGTCGAACCCCCACCAAGGTCAAAAAGTGGGAGTCAGAGCACAGCAGAATTTTTCACAAAATGAATTTCATTCCAACATTTTGATTTAGCTCATTAAATTTCAGTTCTGGTCAGATCAGTGCTACTTTTGTCTCATGCAAACTTAGGAGAATATCTGCACAGCTTGCCAATTTTGAGGCTAATAACCAGATAAAACTTGACTAATGGGATGTGGCGGAGTCCAGTCGAAGTGAGAAAGATATACTGCATTTCATAGAAATTGTTTGGAGACACGAAGTCAAGGCTTACCCAAGTCTGGCTTTAGCTCAGTAGGCAAGCTTAATTTCCGTGACATCTTTGCTGGAAAAAAGAGAACATCCCTCTTTACAAACACACGTCTACGCTAACACACGATGCCATGCAAAGCTAGATAACTAGCATTGGGCTAGGATTGTGCACAAAGCTAAAATAGACCAAACAACAAAAGTGCCGGGGGGATTGTTTACTTGACTAGCCAAAATGCTTTACACAGGAGAGGACACTGCGTAAGGACTCAGAGACAACCCTGTATATCACAGAGGCATGCTGTGGAAGACAAAACAAAGGAAGTGACCTCTGGTTGCACAATGCCCTGCAAGAGAGGACTGGTACAGTGAGATACATCGAAACTGCACAGCCATTCAGGACCCTCATGCCACAGGAGCATGCACCAAGAACAGGAAGGCAACAGGAAACAGAAAATACTGAACAGGAGATGGAAGAAGACAGTGGAGAAGATGGTTACTGAAGTAGTCTACTGCTAGTTACTGTAGGCAAGCTGGTCACCTTTTTATACGTGTTCCTTCTTTCATTAAGAACCATATCAGCCACACTTACCCATAATGCTCTCAACTAAAATAAAAAAGAGTTGATTACTTAATATGAGCATGTATTAGAAAATACATTGGGTTTTAGGGTCTGGTTCACGAATCATTCCATCTTTTAAAAGAGTGAACTTATAAATAGAAGCAACAATGAATGGAGGCCTTAGATGTGATTTCTCTGTCTGTAGGATAAAGAAATAGGAGAAACTCTGTATGATGAAAGGGGTCATTCATCATGCGTTCACTTATATGTTATATTCACTAATGGTAGTTATGAAGTAATGGCTTATTTTTCTTCAAAAATCTGACAGAAACCCACCACGACAAATGAATAAATGTGTACAAAAACTCTGTGACATCCTCAAGCCCAAATTGGTTTGGGTTTAACTTGATTATATTTTTTGCTTGCATTTAAATAAATAAAGTGCCAGAGGCATAATTTGAATGTCTGGCACTTCACCTATAATCCATCATTTATGCACACAAATCCACAGTGAAAATGTGGCTTACTCTTACCTTCTATTTACTTTAATGCATATCCACACAGTTGGCTTATTAGACCTCTGCTCAGGTTAAAGGGATAATTCAGATTTACTGAAGTGTTGTTGTATGAAGCACGTATTCATAGTCAGTGTATTACCTGCAGTAGATGGCGGTCAGAATGATTCCAGTTTGGAGAAGTAGGCAGGAATACCAACATGGAAGCTAAACAAAGTACTGCTGTGGACAGGGGCAGCAGCAAAACATAAACTAGCCTCCTTAGTATTGTTTATGCAAGGGAAACTGAAGCTTTTATCTATGCTCTCTTCAAAGCCACCAGACTCCATTAACAAAAATAGCAATTTTACCTTTCAGAACACAGAAGTTGCTGGCCCACTGCTGCCTAGATCTGTTCGTTAGTTTGTGCTATTATGTGACTTAAGTTTTTTAAAGGGTTACTTAAGATTCACTAAAGTCACACAATAACCCAAACAAAGTAAACAATTAAGGCAGGATTCGACCAGCAACTCCCATGTCCTTTGAGGCATAATTACTGTTTTTGTCAATGGAGTCTGGTGGCTTTTAAGAGCCCATAACAGCTTCAGTTTCCCATTGCAAATGGGCTGTCTGATGGCAAGGTAAAACATGGAAAATGTTCGAAATATAGTGTACATTTAAACTTAAAACCTTTTTTTCGGTGGTTTAGATTTAGTTTTGCTGCTGCCCCCATCCACAGTGGTACATTTCTTTGTTTCCATGACCATACTCCTGCCTGCTTCTCCAAAGTTAGGGCATACTGACTGCCATCTACTGTAGATAACACACTAACCATGGATAAGTACCTCAAACAACCCCACTTCAAATAATCTGAACTATCCCTTTAAAGTGGGTGGTGCTACATGAATTTTGCATCATCATACATGAACCAATGAGAATAATAAAGTAACATCTCTGCCATCATAGATGCATTGAAAGTCAGATCAGGAAAATGTGCTGTATATTCTGACTCCTTGAACATTTTCTTTAAAACCTTCTTGTAAAACTTTTAACACGGCTTTTAGCAGGTTTCAGACTAATTGAATGAGGCCAGGATAGAGGTTACTCACTGTCACCTCTATCATCAAGGTTAGAATCCACAACTCTGCCTTTCACAGACAAAAAGCATTACTTTTGAACAGTTGATATGCACTTATCTACTTCATCAACACACATTGAAGGGACACAAAGACACACTTGGACAGATGAGTTCTTCCTGCTCTTTGGTGTCATCAGACTGTGCTATGGACAGAGCCAACCATCTAACTCTTACATCTGCTGCAGGAGGTCAGGACAGATATCACACGCAGGCACATTTACAATATGACACTCGTGCTACGTACATGTAGCATGCAATGTGTGTCTAAGGCAATGAAGCTGTACATTGTATGTAAACAGACAGCTCGATTCCTGCCTTGCTTCCAGGTTAGCCTCTGCTCCACGAGCTTTCAGTTCTTGGTGTGTGCTATTCTCACCATTTACTTAAATACAGACATGAAATATGAGCATTTTGTCATTTTAACCAAGAAAAAAACTACAGTTGTTGATTCAATAGAATGAGAACCAAAAGATAGTGGAACAGAAGCTAACCCTGAAGTGAATCTAGACTCTACACTCTATACTCTCTTCCTGCTGTGGTGACCATGACACGGAGGACAGAGACAAGGGGGGACAAATCTGGACCTGCCTACACAGCCTCTTATGAAAATCTTTGGCCAATCTTACCTCCTCTACCACCTCCATTGTAGAATTGCTGTAGATTGCTGTTTGACATCAACACTTTTGGGGTTGTAAGGGGGAAAGTAAAGTAAATGTGTGTTAGAAACACCCTTTGGCTTGTTACTTCATACAAACTGTCGCCCTGAATGTGAATCTTTTAAGTTCAATAAAGCTGGTTCAAAATTCAGGACACTGGTTTGACATGAATACCCCATCTGACGTAAAAACCCTAAAAACAGATTAATTCAACTGCTTGCTTCTTATACCAAAAAAATAGCTGGGTAAATCCAGTCAGGGAAAGGCTTTGCTCTCATTTAATTTCACAGATATCAAAGGTCTACATGACATTTAACTTTTTATTGCATTTGAGCCCAAAATGAAAACCAATTAAATAAAAAATGTCCCTGTTTTATTTGAGTACCATACCCTGAAAGCCCATTTCCGCCAATGTGATGAAAAAAGATCCTGTAAGTTATTATAATGAGAAACTTTCTTGAGATAATAACTTAGCATCTCAAAATAATGTCTTAAGGCTGAAACGCACTAAGAGCATTAACAGGTACTTGTCAACTGATGATCCATGATGCACTGCAGGCATCAGCTTTACCAACACCACAGAACCAGCAGTGTTTAAGGACAATGTCCCCAATTATATGAAATCAAGCACAAATGTATGTGCTTTTTCAGCCACCCCTCATTCATTTTCTATCCATTTAATCTCATTTAATGTGTCTTTTTTCTTCCATGTGTGTGACAATCACATAAAGCACAAATTATCATAACTCTGCAACATTACTGTGTTGATTAATTGCTGTTGTAAGGTCACGTTGCAACCTCACTGCAAATATGTAATCAAGTTTTATGACCAGTAGATGTCAGTAAGTGTTCATGAGATAATACAGGATGGGTCTGTCATACTCACAGAACTACTTAGATCTACAGCATATAGCTGTTTCTAAAACATTATGACTAAATTATCTCAACTATAAATACATTAAGATGTCTTTTTATAAAAACCTACAGGATCTGTGTTCAGTGTTCATTGTATTTTTGTCTTTGCGGGCAAAAATGGGCTCCCATACCACAATGAGCAAAGATTGTGTGCAACAAAAACATCAAAATACTTAAGATTTACTGTGAAAAAAAAGTAAAAGTAAAAAGAGGGGTTTGTGGAGGAGTACTAACTTGCTGCTGACATTTTTGTTGTGATGCTTCTATATCCTCACATTATAAATGCATAATTAATTCTGTCTGTCCAATTACTGTAAGTGGTTTAGCACTGACAATCAAAAGCAAAGATTTTTTATAAATTATTTTTTATTCAAATCAAATTATTCCAAGGATGTTCTTGAATGAAATTACCCTCTCCGGGCACAAATGGAGTCTTAATTCATTATACTGCAACTAATTCCAAGGTAAAACAGGTGAAACTGTATAAAAAGGAATTATTTTCTTTTGCTGGCAGACATTATCACTCACCAAAAAACAGAAAAGAAAGCTTAATCCTCGACTAAGTGACTGTTAAGGCAGTTTTTTGTTTTTTTGCAGGAAGGCACCTTATCTCTCTCTCTGTCCTATGAATAATGCAGAGCAGACAGATGTATCAGACCACAGTCTGGTGGCACCAGACACGGGGGGTTGGGACAGTCATCATACCTGCAGCAGGACTCCAGACTCTGAGATTTGTTTTCTGTCTGACCTTTTTAAAAAGCTCCTTATTTTCAGTGCCAAGTAAGCCCTAATGAGATGGATCTGGGCTGTTCTCTCTTCAAGCACCTTCAGCTGAAATACTAATGACGTAGATTAAGACGGAGGCGAGTAAAAGAGCAATAGAGCATCTTATTGTCGCAACACACAGTGCAGTTCCTCTGTGGCGGTGGTGCATAATATACTAAGTGACAATGGATGTCATATTTATGTTCTGTACATATCTGCTCCAGCACAGTGCACCCAGACACATTTAAATGTTCAACTAAAACACGATTCCTGCACAAAATCCAAGTCAAAAGTTAATCCACATCATCTCGCACCTGATATAATACATTTAAATGTGGAATATTTTTACAGTTATGAAATTACCGAATATGTCAAAATACCCAAGGCCCTTCTGGTTGAACTTTTACTTTTCAAGTTATTCTCTGATTAATGTAAATTAATGGGTTTCTCGGCCAGAATGCAGAGTTTAGTGTTATTCAGTCCATAATTCCTAGCTGACACACTGAATTGGCATCACAGAGATTGGATACATTAACAGCCTATAACCCAGTTTTCCAGGATACCGTGAGAGATTTAAACAAATTTATTCCTGTCTGCTGAACTCTGCAAAGTGGTAAAGGAATGCATGGGCAAATGGGAAAATACTCAAAAAATAAAACCCATAAATGTATGGTAATAAACTCAAACAGTGCATTTCTAAACTGAAGTAGAATGAAATTGACAGCCAGACAATTTTATGGTTCAACAAAAAACCCTTCTGCATAGTTCCAGTTTGATGAGCAACAATTTCAATAAAACAGCATTAAAAGAAGAGACTCTTTTGAAACATTATTCTCCCTCCCTAACCAATGCTCCTCCTGCATTTGAATATAGGGATATTTTTTGACTGGTTCACTGTTTGGCTTTTACGTCTAGATAACACAAAGCCTCTGCTATATTTCTCCCACTTTTCATTTTTATGAGACACTGAAGGACATGTTACCTGAAGTAGGGGACTTGCAGCGGTCTTCTGATGTGGCTGAGCCTTCGTTAATGTCGCACAGACCTGCAGCAGAGAAAA
>CAFUXE010000040.1:722515-761472 GCA_903364295.1 Serranus cabrilla | reverse complement strand
CACACACACACATATAAACACACACAATGTTCATAAGCTCCTCTCTTTTGCATTCTGTCAGTCTCATTAGCCCCTCTGACATGTGGGAGTGAAGAGTGATAGGCGGCCTTCTTCAGACTCTCACTCCCGCCTGCCTCTGTCCTCCTCTACCTTCATATCTGTGAGGCTGGAGAGGTGTTTGACCTTGTGGGAAGGGAGGCTGTTCTCCTAATTACAGCTCGCTGCAGCTGCATATCTACTTCTGATCCACATCCCAGTCACTCACTTTGAGCGCAGGAAAAAGTGCCTGAAATTTCTCGGACACATGCATCAGCCCTCGCTTGGCAGTCATCCACAGAAAAAGGTGGCTGATTTGAATCTGTCTCCTGTTGCAAGGTGCACTTAACCATCCCTCCACTCAAAGATGTGTTTTTCTTGTGTTTATTTGCCCTAAAATGTCTGACCTTGACTATACTGACTTGTACCTGTGCAAGGTTTATCACAAGAGAGGTTTTTATTACATTCCTCTACTGAAGGGGGAGCTAGCTGTTCACGTCCTAGTCTGAGATTGAAACAAACAATTAAGCTAACAGTTAAACTGCATCACAAATTCAAGAGCCAATCAAAAGCCAGAAAGTAACCTGACTCTTCTAGCACATACTGACTTGTTCACAGAGTGAAAACACACTGTAGCACTGAAACATATATTACTGTATGTTTCACAAACACTAACACTGTGTTAGCCACTGCCAGTCACAAGCTAACAAGCTAACAAACATCACAATGATGCTAACTATACTTCTGATACACCTGCTAATCTCCTATTTTGTTGCAAAACAGACTCCTCATCCAAGTCTGGAAGCTCAAACATGTATGAATGAATCTTGCACTAAACTTTCGCTGCAGATCGAAGCCGGTATTCTGACAATTTATGCTGCCTTGTCAAAAAATGCTACTGTACCGTAGTTGTGCATTTCCATTAGTATTATGACATCTTTATTCATGTTTTTAAATTACAACAGGTTTAAGTGTATTGTAAGAATAAAGAGAGCATAATAAAATCCTCAGTTACTTTATTATTATTTAAGATTTCAGGGGAAGTGTATCTTGTTAGGTCACAATCCCCTACTAAATAAAGCTCCCTTTACAGAATCATTAGAGCTATTATTGTTGTCACTGTTCATCTTATTCTTCTCCTTCTCCCCTCCTATCGTCCCTCCCTCTCCCCTCTCACTCTCATCTACTCTTTTCTACTATGTTGATCTGTTCTGTACTGAACTGAACTGAATTGAATTATATTACATCACTGCTCATTCCAAGTATACTGGGAGAACATGGGGAGCAAATTCTAATACTCAAGTGTATTTCAATAGATCAATGATGACGGGCAGGCGGAGGATAGATACCGAATTTCCCAATCGAAAAAGTAGACCTGCTTCAAGGTTTTTTCTTTAACTTTTATGTGAGAAAACAATGTTAAACTATATATTAATGTTAGCAAAGTATTTATTACATGCTTTATAATGTGCCTGGAGAGAAACTTGAACTCTCCGGTTTTATGAAAACCTTTTGCTGGAAGCCCAGTTTGTTTGGAAGAACGCAATATAGTTAGGAAAAACGACGCTGAAGACATTAAGGGGCACCAGCTAACAAATTTAAATTCATTTCCAGACCTGTGAGGAAAAACACACATCACAGCACCTCCCACACACTTTGATTGACAAGTGATCTCTGTCTCGAGCAAGTCTAGAGCAACAACACCACAGCAGCGACCGCTTAGCACGAAAAATGCTGCCAAAATTATAAATAAAAAAATAAAGCATGTTGTTAAATTACCAATTTAACACTCCACTGCTCCAGAGAAAAGCAGAAATGAGCATATACAGTACACACACGCAGCATCTCACTTGTAATATAGGAGCTGTGAGCATGCTCATGCAGATTAAACAGCATTTCTCTTTACAGTATGTCATTAAACACTGACTCCCACCCCCATAAGCACTTGCGTCGCTATCAAGGCAGATTATAATGACAGTCTAGCTTTGCTTGTTCACTGCTCCGTCTGTTGACATGGCAACCATACTGCCTTTGACTAGGCAGATATTTGAGCGCATGTGTGTTGGTGCATATGTCTCATCTTAAAACAGCAGAGAAAGTGACTGCTGCAGGCAAACAACAACAACAGAGTTATATTATGTCCCTTATTTGTGTCCAGGCTTGTCACAGCCTCACAATAAAAGAGAAGGGAAAAGAGATGTCAGATTATAAACCGTTGCCCACCTGAACCACCTCAGTAGTTACTTCCAGTTTGCTGAAGCGGTAGATGATAAGGTTGGCTGACACCCCGGCAACACACAGCATCCGGCTCTCAGGGCACCAGGCCATGATCTGAATGGCAAACGGGTCTTCATCTGACCCCTCGGAGCTGCCCTTGTCCTCCTTGGACCGGTTTCTGTCAAACACCTTGGCTGTTTTGAGCTTATAGAGCACCTGGAGCATTACTGGGAAACAAAGGGAGAAAGGAGAAAAACATCAGTTGAAATGCTTGAAATAATTCATTTTTAACAAGAATGATTCTAAACAACACCTATTTTGTTTATGTTGACCCTGTGAAAGCTGGTGCTCAAACTTAAAAAAGCTTATTAAAAAGGAAAGTTTTTCCCTTTCCCTGAGCTTAACAGCACATAACAATAATTACAAGGCATAAACATATCTGAGTCGTGAAGTGAACTCACTTGCAGAGGCATCCCAGAACTTCACCGTTCCATCAGCATGCCTGGAATCCAAGAGAGGAGGAAGAAAAGATAAAAGTAGAGAGATGAATTTCAATTAGTGTCCTGTTATCTTGAGTCCTAACTTTAAATTCTAGCGTGATCAAAATACATCAGCTTGTAAGATTTGTAGTTTTAAGACATCTCTAGAATATTCACTACAGACATAAAATCTGAAAATAATAATCAATCAAATCATGAACGAAAGTGATGACCACAGATGGATTTAACTATATGACGTTAATCATGGTGGTTAAACCAGTCGGAAAGCTACTGTATATGGGCATAACTCCTCTTTGTAGCTTGGTTCTGAGGCTGTGTTTCAGGGTTTTGGCTTGCCCCTGATGCCTCCCCTCGACTTCTAAAAGTCTAAAGTCTGACACCCTCTCACATCTAAAGACAATGTGGCTTTAGATGTGTAGCACAGACTGGAAATCTTGCAGCGTCACTATTCACAAGACTACAACCAGATTCCTTTTGAGATTAATTTAACATCCTGCTCCTGGAGGAAAATATTATGCCAACCTCCCTTCGTTTTTAAGATTCCTCACTAAAATAAGAGCTTGTCGTTACATGCCGAATCAAAACACAGACTCATAGCACTTTCTTGTCTCTTCTACAGTCCAGGAGAACTAAGACTTGTTCACATTCTTGTTCCCCGACTACCTCACATTTTTACTGTCTACCAGTGTGTTTCTTTAAACTGCATTTATATCATAATGCAAGCAATATCACTTAAAAGTGTAAAACAAATACATAAAATGCATAATATGAAAAATGTTTGACTTCATCAGATTGCCAACATGGAAAAAAGAGATTATGGGAGCGTGCCACAACTCCACATCACTGGAAGTTTGTCTGTGATGATGACATTGCTTGAAAAGTTGTTTTAGTTAAACTCAATGGAAATCTGTGCATGCAATGATATTTAACATTATAGTGTACTTCCAACTTTGTGGCAAAAGTTTGGATGAAAGTCTGTGTACAATATGACGTCCATGAAGATATTTTTTTTTTGGTGTAAAAGAATTTAACTGCCAGGCTTTATCAGCCAACATCAGCGATGACTTAATTCCAGCTCTAGTGGCTGAGTGGGAGCAAATCTCTGCAGCCAGGTTCCAATCACATACGGGTGTAATGCTCATGTTTTCAGCAATGTAATGTAAATTGTGTTAGTTACAGAACATCTCACAACATCTACATTGCTGATTGTCTAACAATGAATTTAGTGTCCACAGAATTAAACTCAATAGCAGTTGAGCACGACAGCTTCTCCATTTGGTGTCACAGAAAAAGAACACTGTTGTGGCAAGCATGTATTTTGGTTGCCATTTTTTCCTCACACTCCTCATTGTTTTGTTGCCAGTTCAGCTGAGTGAATTGGGAGTGGAATATTTTGCACGCTGTGGCACTCTTAGAAAGCGACAGAAGCCTGTACGGAATAGTAATACGGCGTGTCGGGGTGAGGAGAGAGGGAGGAAAGAGAGGAGCCTCCTACTGCCAAACCCATACCTCAATGTCACTTCTTCAGTGCGTGTGTTCTGTTAAAAACGCCCCTTCTCCCCTTGTCGACAGCTTAGAGCGGGATAATAAACATTAAGGGGAGCGAAGTGCACATGATTGGAATATATAAAGACCTACAGTAAATATTCTAAGACGAGCTCCTTTGCTGTGGAGACCTGACAGTGCAGGAGAGGTGAATGTAATTGAGTTGCAGCAAGATGATAATGATAATGCTAATGAAATCAGTATTGTCTTACCCAGTGATGATGATCTCTGGGTAGCTCTGTGTGCCTTGACCCCAGTTTCCACCACTAATAGGCCATTCCTGGATAGACAGCAGACACACACAGTACATTAGAGCGAACAAGAGACCACAGGTAGGAGTGCAGCCGTGTCAATAAACAGCGTGTCAATAGAAACATTGATTTTAGAAACAGATGATATGATAAAACTGCACGTGTGTCAGGGGAAAACAGGATCCTTTGTGTACGTCTCTCACTGTGTCTTGCAATTATACATTAGGCCCGTCAATGAGTGTGTGTCTTCATCTGAGAGCGTGTGTGCGTGTTGGCGGGGGGTTTGGCTTTGAACACGTTGACACATACAAAGGTCATCAGGATGACTCATGGTGATCTTTATGTGAGAATGCCCTCCTGCAGCTCAGGCAGGCTTTTGCTTAACAAAAAAACAGGGGGAAAAAGGCGGCAGCTAGGCAGCCAGTTTGGGTCAGTACATGCTGACATTTCCGACAGAAAGCTAGAACAAGGCGACAGGGAAAAGAACATAGGCATACATAATGGCTGAAAGAGCAGGGGGTCTGTCTTAGATGATACAGGGATAAGGGAGGAGAATAAGAAGAGAGAGGAGGTGCACAAAGAGAGAGGTTAGGTAATGTCACACGATTATGTAGTCCGTTCAGCTTCAAGATATATACTTTAGCACCAAACTAAGTCATGTTGCAAGCAAAAATATGCATGTATGTGTGTATTAATGTGTCCTTTATCCAGTAACCTTGTTGTTCTTGGAGTACGGCAAGATGGTTAGAGGCTGTCGTGTGGAACATTTACATTTCTAATTTAGGCATTTAGCTCTTTTACGACACAGCTATCCAGAATGACACAAAGGAAAATTCCTCCCTGGGGATACTATTACTCTGTAACACATCATTAATCTGTGATAGGAGGTGTGTTCAAAGAGCTACTTTATGATGGAGTGGTGGTGATTTATTTTTATTTCAAATGTGAAACAGAAGTCTGTTCAAGAAATGGCTGCAAACAAAGATGACAAAGGAGGAACTTCCTGCTTACTTTACACTTCTGGAAGTTCCTAATAATTTCTCAGACAGATCTATGGAATTTGGTACTTTGAGCTATATGCTAACATTAGCATGCTAACATGCTCACAATGATAATGGCATCATGTCAATGTTTAGCAACAAGGTTCAGCATCTTAGTTTAGCCTGCTAGCATGCTACCATGAGTTACCTTTCTTTCCCAATTTCCAATAAATTGCCAGTGTAACTTACATATTAATTCAATCTGTGCATAGCAGGACAGTTGAACATGCAAATCATTTTGTTACAGCAAAAGTGTACATTTTTTTCTCAGGTTAGGCAGATATGGCCAGAATCTTCTACCCTTTTAGATAATTTCATCAATCAACAATGAGATATACTAATATATCATGATATAGCATGTTTTCTGGTAAGTCAATAAATAAATAGTCTATATGAAATAACCACATGGTTATGCCTATTTAGGTATACCCCTGTGTGAATTAAATACTTGAAAAAGTGCTGAGTATTTTGTCATTTAATTAAGAACTTTTGTGCAAAATAACCATTTCAACTTAAATTATAGAGAACAACAAAAAAAAAGGATGGATAATTCCAGCTATATACTGAATATGTTTATGCATGCAAAAAAATACAGATTAATCAGATTTAACAATAGCAAAATTAGTATATAATATAATATAATGGTAATATAATAAACATTGTGTATCACAGCTTCTCAAAATGTTTGTATTAAAAAATGATTATCATATTGAATTATTGCCCAGCCCTAATTATATCACAATAACATAATTTAATTGATTCTAATAATATATAATATATACTATTGGGTTTAAATGGTGTCTTTCTTTAAAAGAAAACACATTTTTTCCGTAATTAGTACCAAATTATGTGGATCTTTTTCCCCAACAATATATCTTAACTTAAAATGCATGTCTTGTTTTCTAATCCTTTAAAGAAGTATCTGTTCTTTCATTTTCACCCTTTGAATCTAAAGCCTGATAAGAGGGAGATTTAAATTAAGATTACCAGAACAGTGACAAAGACACAACATCAAGTGTTCCTATACATTACCTTTTTGCTGTAGCCCTGTCGTTTCTGCCGCGAGCCAACAGAGTAAAGTGCAGGTATGAGGTCCACAGGGCAGTCGGCAAAATACTCGCAGCAGGTCACAGGAGACTCGTGGATAGTCAGAGGATAGGGGTTCTCGAATATGGGGTAACTGTAATAGCAAGTGGGCACAGACAAAGTCACTCTTAATTAAATTAGTCTGTCCGCCAAGTATCACTACATTAATCTCATTCAGTGCTGCCTGCATACTAAAGAATAAGATTTATTAAAAGTTCTATCATTATATAAAGTAGAGGCAATATATAATGACAGATAACAAGCACTAATAGGCCAACTGTGACACTCGAGTCCACGTTGAAGAAACAAAAGATGATGAAGAGATATTTAATAAAGAGCCAGACTCACCCATTTTGTGCAAGGTCGATCACCACTAAATCCTTTTCTAGAAGGACCACCACAGCGTAAGGTTCCTGAAAATCTGCACAGAGAAACGAGTCATTCATCATATCGCACGTTTACTACAGTTGTAATTCCTGGAGAGAGAACTCCCCTGAAACCTGCAAAACCACAGGGGAAGAATTCCTCAGACTTTACATGGCAAATGTTATTATCATATCTGTGCCCTGAAGATGTGAGGGCAGGAACGCTTAATGCTTCAAATTCATTAATCTATGTGATTTATGTCTGTGGGGGATATTGCACTGGTTAAATATTTGTGTAAGTCTGGTTTGGGAGTAGAATCTCATATTCAGGCTTAATATGATTCTCCCCTATAGCAGGTTTTAAACTTTTAAATAGTATGAACTGATAAAATGAATGCACTGGTTTCATCCTCAGGTATATATAAGTGGAAGAGTGGAACCAGCACAGATCACCTTGCTGCTAAAAAACTACTTGCGCATATCTCTGATTAATGAATAAATAGCTCCGTTTGAACAGAAAAATTGTGAATACAAACAGGAAATTCATGGTCATTGACCTCTGAGCCCCACAACCCTGCTGGCAGGCTTAAAAGCCAGTATTTATCATAGCCAGGAACTGTAAAAACAGAAATTATGGTTGGATTTTAACATTTCAGCTGATCCTTGAATGAATCGTGTGAGATGAATGCTTCTGTCATTGACATTCTGACTTTTCATTAAAATCCCTTTATTCCACTTTATTCTCGTTTAAAAATTTCAATAAATAAATTCTTCGCAATAACCAGATCCTGTTAAAATATTAAGTGATGTCCTCCTCGATGCAACTTTAAAGCCAAATGTGGGATAAAAATTACTTGACTGAACTGCAGGCTTTCTTTTTACACAGAGCTGAGGGAAGGGGACAGGAGAGGTTAGAAGTAAAGGTTGTAAACATGCAAATTATTCAAATTGTATGGCATGTGGAGCCCCTATAGTTCTCCAATATTGGCGAAACTTGTACATATAGATTCTCTTTTATTTATTTTTTTGTTAAATAAATTACATAACAAATTCAGCTTGTGTGTTTCTTTTTTGAAATTATGTAATAAAAGAGAAAAAGAAAAAAAAACCCTGAAACTGCTTGAGTTAGTTAATAACCTAATTTACACTCATCTGGTCAGAGCTGCCCGTTTTTTTCTTCTATGTTTGACCACTTAATGCTCAACCGGAGCAGCGAGGGGTTAAATGCGGTAAGAGAGAGAACAACCTTTATAACCTTAAACCGCCGGCTGCCCTAAAGCTTTGTCTGGGTGCATTGTAGTAAAAAAAACACACAGACCTTTATAGCAGACATTAGACAGCAGCTACACCTCATCTTGTTTTAGATAATTGATTTATAACAAACACCACACACCAAGCAGACACCAGATATGTAAATTATAGATATGGAGTGTGAGTGCATGCATACTGGTGTTTAGAGAACAGTCTGTTGTTTAGAGCAGCAGGTCTCAGGCTGTCAGAGTACACTGAGGTTGAAACACTTTGACAACTGTTGTCACTACATCTCTCACTGTCCTTCTCATTTTACTTCCCCAGCGCTGGTCTACAAGTGATTCACATCCTCTTGTGACTCGTTATGCAACTTCAGATCGCTGTACAGTATCTCTGTCTCCGTCTGTTTTGGCATTCCGGAGCTGGAAATGACAACCGTAATTATCGGCAATTTACTGCTGATTTACCGAAAGAAAGACTGTTCTTTGATGAAGACACATGTTGTCTGAGTTGTAAATAAGGACGTGAAAGGCAAATGTGTGCAGTGTTGGGAAAGCTACCAATTACTTTACCTTAAATTAATTCCCCAATAGGAAAATAGCAACAGCAACACGGTAAATATACTTTAACTACACAGAAGCTCCTTTATTTATTAATTGATTTATTATTAATACACTGAATCAACTTCATGCCAAGTCAATGCTGTCTATGTGTAATCAATAAATCTATATGATTGGCAGTTTAAAAAGTTAGGTTTTTATCAGGTCCAGTCTGTACTAACTACTGTATACTGTACTCTGCATACATTTCAAGCACGTCATTGTAACTAACCACCATACTTTGTTTTTGCAGGGACTTGCATTATTCTGTAACAGGAGTAATATTTCAGTGTAATTAAAACTTTTAACCAACACCGCATTTCCTCTCTTCCCTAATTTGTTCCTCACGTCCCCCTTCTATATGCACTGTATTTTTTATTTCTTGAAGTTTGTCTTTTGCACCCTTTATGCATTCCTCGATATACAGCGCCAGTGAATTCCTCTGTATCAATTTCTCTCTGCCCTCACCTTCTGCCATAGACTCAAGCTCACGAAATTGATATTTGGTGAGCCTACGGGATTGCATTGTTTCGTGAGCATCGCAGGCATCAGCCCAAAGATGGTACATGATGTCATTGTGCCTCTGACAGGGAAACATACATCTTTGTCTGGCGCTGGCATCACCTTGTGATCCTTAAGTTTTATTTTGGACGGCAGCAGGATCTCAGCTGTGCTTGAGCAAACTCCACCTACTGAGAAAGGCCATGAAATTTGTCTGAAAGCTTCAAAAAAGGAGTAAGTAAGAAGAGTAAGTAAGTAAAAATTAGTAAGTAAGTAAGAATTGTTTTTCAATCTGCTATTTTCAAGGTCAATAGGGCACCACAGAAAACCACTCTTAAACCAGGAAGTAAGTTAGCATTTTGGTGCCCTATTGTCTATCCTCTTAAAGTTTTTTCATGTCCTTAAAAAGACGGTTGCTAACAAGTGGCTAAATTAGACTACAGTGGTTTTCTTGGACATTAAACGGATTTCTGTCAGTTGCATTAACGCTTCAAACATCATAAAAGTGATGTTCATTTGCGAAGATTATCCTGCTGAAAAAAGCATCAGAAACTTGTGTTGCTACAGAGCTTATTTTCTGCAATGATCCACAATCCAATGCAAAAATCCCACAGGCAAATACTCAACAGGCCCCCATTCCAGGTCGGCCTACTGGTTTGCTCTCTATAGTGAATCTCCAAGCTTAAAACCAAATCTAATTTATTGAGAATGACTTACATTGTATTTCTTTTCATGAGTTGTACAATACCTCTGAATGTTACTACTTTTGTACCTGTGCTAGTACTATTAGTCTTACAATACTTTGTCATTTACTGTCCCATTCAAACACATTGGTGTGTACATTGCGTCATCTGCAGACAGATCATCATGGATTATCCACCTCCTCTACACAGTAACACTGGCTAAAGCACACATACGCATCGTCATGTATTGTGTAATCCAAAGACCCACTGATGTCCATTACCAGATGAAATCAGCGGGTAGTGACATCATTCTGCCAGTAAGAAGTCACTATTATTACGTAACACACTAATCCTGCCTGTATGTGCCAGATAATGCTGCGCCAGAGTTTACAGACTGGATTACAAACATACAGGATCCCTTGCCATTCAGCTCTACGTAGACTTTAGCTGTTGACTCCTCAATACAGGAAATAAAATAATAATTTAATTTAGACAAAAGGCTATTGTGTACAAAGAGATGAAATGAAAATGTAATGTTGCGTGTGTCAGATAATGAAACTGGAATAGGCTCCTTCCCCTTGGGAAATTTCATATTTATTACAGAAACACACTAACACAGGGCCAAGCAATCCCACATAATTAAAAAGAAATAGAAAGGTGCGTACGTGTGTGTGATTCTAATTCTCCGACTTACACACAGCATATACCACAAGAAAACAGACACACACTCACCGTTAGGGTATGGTGTCTCACAGAGTGTGAGGAAGTCTACTATAGGATAGTCCATCTCCAGCACAGCGGTACTCTTCCCATGCATTACTGTCAAACATGGCCGCCGACCCACAGTGTCGTAGGACAGACCACCAGACAGGATGATGAAGGGCTCCCTAGAGGACACACACATGCATTGGTATAAAACATTTTTCTGGCTTTTTGTTTACAGTGTTTCAATGCAACCACATAAATGGTAGTTTTGATTGGTCTGGCAATATCCATTCAAACCGCATATCATAATCATATTCAGCTCTAATCTGATCTAAGGGCCAGTTAACTTTAACAGGTAAAACCATAAACTATAAATTAATCTGAAAAAAAAAGGTTTTCAAAAAGCATTTTACTGTAGAAACTGGACAAAGCATTGAAGTAATATCTCTGATACGGAATGCTATGACAGACTGAGCAGTGACATTTTTTTAATTACATTATTTTAAAGGTACCATGTTGTAAATAGTGAAATTTCTTTAAATTTTTTTTTTTTATCACAAAGCAGGTCTAGATGCTATAAAAATATGGAAACAGTATAACTGTGCCTTTAAATGAGCCATCAGGACTTGCGTAACATTGTGATGTCACAACTATAATATATAATCAGTAAAAAAGTGCCACTACAGTGCTGTCATTCCCCGGCTGCAATGATGTTGCAGAGATGGGAACATGCATTCAGAAGACACAGCAACACCAACCAATCTGAGAAAACTTTGTTTGTTTTGTTCGTTTTTTTCTAAAGGGAAGTTTAAAGAGACAGGTGCTAAAACGGAGCATTTCAGACAGAGGGTAAACAGGTATATTCTGACAGACAGTATGAAAAAAAAAAGTTTTTTGAACATTAAAGCATGAAGACATGTTCTAGCAGAAATCTAAAATACAAGTATGAACCTGAAAATGAGCATAATATGTCCCCTTTAATATGAGAAGATGGACATAGGGGTATCTTCTAGACTGAAGCACATTTGTTATTCACATTGCCTTGACAACAGCTTTCACTCATGTCAATAACCTTGATGTGTCTTTTGCCATTACTGTATAATTTACCATATTAATGCCCAAGCATGTGTGCATGTGTATGTAAGTGGGAGAGAGAGGCAGTGGGACCTTACCCACTTCTAGTGGTTTTGTACTCCACTTTGAGAATGGGTTTACAAGGCTCTGGCTTCTTCCCATCCTTGGGCTGTTTTCCTAAAAATAGAACAAACAGAAGTTACTTTAGTTTGCCAGTTCATCTCTCTTCACCTCCTCCCTTCATGTTTCTCCTGTCATCTCATTTTTTTTCTCCCCTCCCCAGAAGCTGCACTTAAATTGCAGCTCTGAACAGTAGCCAGACAATAACAAAAGGCTATTCATCAGGGAGGATAAAGACAAATGCAGGGGCAGGGACATGCAAAGGAGGTGTGGCGATCATGGATGATTTACAGAATCCATCTATTCAAACCTTAAGGGAGGTCGGCGTGGAGGCAAATTTGCACATCCATCACATGTGTGCTAACCTGTGCATATGTTTGTATCAGAATGCGCAATAAGGTGCTGAATATATCTGAACTGTTACTGAAAGGCAAAGTGAGCCCTGAGGCAACTTATACAAGGCAGGTCTGTATAATAAAGAACTGCTTTTAATAACTACATCTAAATAACAGATATCCAAAAAGACAATTAAAGGAGGACTTATAAGCCTTACTTAAACCTGTCAAAGGAATTTGCATAATTGCCCATTAAATACCAAACTAATTATGTATGCAGCAGAGGGAGAAACAACTAATTAAAAAGCCTGTGTGGTGAAATCCTTTCTGCAATCCCCTACACACAAAACCAGCTTGAGAAACTGGTTAGAAGTTTTTTTCTTCTTTCATTTAATTCCTTTCTTTGTTCCTCTTCCTGACTCTCACACTCTCTCCGTCCATTTGTTGCACTCTGTCTACTTCTTCCAGGCCCTTCATCTGGGTGAGTTGTCAAAGTGCTCTACGGGGTGAGTAGGTGTGTGTGTGTGCATGGGAGAGAGGGGAGTATGGATTAAAATGCATCTTCAAAAGAGCAGACTTGTTTTTCTGCAGGAAATAAACAGAGTGCTGGCACTGATGTACTGTATGCACGTGCAGACACAAAGTAAAGCAAACAGAGGCAGGGACATAATTGAACTGACAATAATCCTCCGACTGAAATGAGGAAACGATGAGGGAGCCGTGTGCTGGGAGGCTCTTGAGGGACGGTTTCGATGGGCATAGAGCGGGTCATGTTACTGACAGAGGTGGCTAAAGGCACTGGGATCAAACTTCTACTGTACCATAACACCTTTAAGTAATCACACCAGGCCCAAATCAGTGGCTTGTTATATAATAACCTAAAGAAATGGATGCTTCTTCAACTTGATTTTTTTTGGGAGCAGGGCCATATATATTGTGTGCAGTTAAAATTAGGACTCACTTAAGTTGAAGTCCCCTTAATATCACTTCACAACCCAAAATGTTGAATTACAAGATGCATATAATAATATATGTTAAAGTGGAAGGTCCATCCAAGTATGGTACAGTAGTCACTTCCATTTAAGTTGAAGGAGAAATTTTTAAAATTTTGCATGAAAGAAATTCAAAATTTGGGACTTACTTATCTAAGCAATCATTCAGGTAATGTAGTTTTTATATTTTTTTACTTCCATTCTTCCTACTTTTCTTTTCTGCTGTTCCATTGTATCTTTTACTCTGTATCTTTATTATGTTTAGCCTTGTGTTTATTGATTTATATGCTTTTTATTGTGTTTAGTTTTGAATGACAGACTGTAAATCACATTACATTGCCTTTGTTGTTTTTTTGATGCCATACTGTGAAGCACTTTTACCTGCATTATATGTATGAAAGGTGCTATATAAATAAAGTTATTATTATTATTATCATGCATCTAGCCGTGCCTGAATCACTCCCTCTTTACTATATAGTGCACTCTCGTCATGCTCTGCCAAGTCTCTGTCATAGGAGTAAAAGAGATTTAGGGAGCCTCTGTGTGTGTGTTGCACCTCCTTACCGTGTGGGGTGATTGTCTGTATGGGCTTGCCCTGGCCTCTGATGTTCCATATGGTCAGAGTTCCATCTGAGTGACTGCAAATGAACTGCTTGCCCTCGTGATGCCAAGCAACTGAGTGGATCGCCTAGGAAACAACAAGCAGGAAACAGGCAGGGTCATTGGTTGAGCAGGATGAAGCATCATGTGCCACCATCTCTTTCAGTTTGTTACATTGTTGCGGCCATACGGTACACGGTGCAATGTTCATATGTGGGTTAAACACAGCTGACTCTGGATTATAAACTCTGGAACAGATGGTGAAAGTGAGATAAAAGGGTCCGGCCTCTGACTTCGGAGCATTTCCTGCAGCATGAATGCATATATTAGAAGAAGCTTTGATATGACCAATTTGCTGAATGTGGGAAAAAAGACGGAAAAGGATTGGTCGTTTTATTCAGGAATGCCAGGAGCAAGGTTTTATTACCATGGCTATCATTTTAAGACTTTTATAAAGACATACATTCACTCAAGGGAAAAAAATGGTCTTCAACATTCAATATTATTGAACCACAGTTTTTCTGGTACATTCAGCAGGGCTCTAGTCAGGACTAACTTAACTGATTCCAAGACCAGGTCTAGTGAAGTCCTAGTCAAGGGAAATAGTGGAACATCTCATACAGAGAGTGAATACAGGTATATGAACATATGTTCTACAGCGTTTCGTGGAAAGCCTATTGTTGGACAACAAAAAAAAACAAATGGAGAAACTGATACAGAGATAAGCTGTTAAAGATAGAGAAGAATACGGAAAGACGGGAAAGAGTTAGAGACACATTGCCCGCTCTCTTCTCTCATCTTCCCCATCATCTAAACAGTCCTTGTAAGGCTGGCTCACAATGATTTATCTTCTGACAAGCAATCATTGAAAACACAAACGCATCATGCACAAAGTATGCCAGTAAAGGGCAACCTTGCTTATTGATGCCCTTTTCATAGCTCATAATTAAACCCGGCGAACGTTTTGACATTAAATAAATACGATGACGTGCACCAAATCTGTGTGAAGCTCACAACAGTTTCCGAAGCAGTTTTGCAGGGCTTGTCACATGAATTTCTTGCCCAGGGGCATGTTCTTACCAGAGCACCTGCAGCATCAGTGAAATGTCCCAACAAAAACCCAGTGCTCTGTCAGGAGAAATATTCATTCAGAGACAATGACTGGGCACATTCTCTGCCATAATAGTTAGTTTAAGGTATAACTATTTAAAAAAAAAAGTGCTTGTTGGTCACACTAACATTCGTTCCACTTTGCACTCTTTTAATATTACATCCAAAGCTCCTTTATTGTTTAAATATGAACTTGCCACTGGATTTCCTTGTCTACTTGTCTTACGACGCTAATCCGACATGTCAATGCCACTGTGAGTACACGTTCAGGTTATAGTCGATCTCTTCCAGTCGAAGCTGCTATTTACTTTAGTGTATATCAATTTTGCCTTTGGTGTGTCATTAATCATAAAGGGTGCTGTGCTGTGCGTCAGGCTCACAGAATGTGCCTGAGTTTTTCAGGAAAAAAGCAAAATGAGACGTTTGGGAAACCAAGCTCAGCTCATGTGACACAGGTGATATGCTCACCAAACCAAATTTAATTAAATCTGTCCTTGAGTAACCTGTATAATATTTATATGTTTTGAGGGGTAATGAACTCCATCTATTGCTCACTGGTAAAGTAATCCATCACATAGTCTTGCATCCAGACCTTAAAGCTAACTGAGGTACATTTACATTAGTTTTAATGTTGATTAATGTACATTGTCCCCTCGAAAAAAAAGACCAATCATACGGTTCCTTTTATTTGTTTTCTACTAATGTCAACTTGTGATGGATTTCTATTATGTTCATCTGCTCCAGGCGTGTTAGCAGTGTTTACATTACATACACTGCTAACGCAAAGGAAATCGTGAATCTTGGTTGACAATGTTGTCATATTCTTCCCAATTTCCAAATGTGTTCCATTGTCCAATGTATAGTTTTTGGTTTAAAAGCATATTGATGATTTTTCATGGTAAAAAGTACTGCTGTACTCTGTTACATTCATTTGGCATGTGTAGCTGCATGCCACCTTCATGGAAACCTGTTATGTTGGTTGAAGAAGTTGTTTTATTCTCTCCAAATGTGAAGTTTTGGGTTATACAAGCTTTTATTGGGAACTTTTTTGCAGTAGAAAAGGCTTGGCTGTAATGATTGGCAGCACAGTAACCAAGAGCAGAGAGGTGGAAGACCCGAAAACGCTGACCAATCGGAGCAGTCTGGGCTTTTTCAGGAGGGGGACTTTAAGAGACAGTTCCTACAATGGTGTCTCTCATTCAGAGGATGAAAAGAGATGGAGTAGTCATGGGCAGTATGAGAAAAATAAAAATGTCTTTTAAAAAATTAAAGCAAGCAAACTTGTTCTTGCAGAAACACTGATAATGAGCATAATAGGTGACGATGTTGATAACTTCCTGACGTGGGTGTTTTTGGATGCACAGCCTCGAGGATTTCCAAAGGTCTCATTATCCTGGTTTTTTCAGTGAGACTCCGGATCACTGTGAGCTTGATGAGACTGAGCTATGGTTACGTGACATCACGCTGCAGAGACGCACAACTCACATTATCTCATTACACAGTTAATGACTCATTCCCTCTCACTCCCACAAAGACTCACAGATGAAACATGACTAGTTCTGTTTTCCTCCAAGTATTCTTTAGTTATGGAGTTTCCTCGTTTCCTGCTCATGCGGATTGTTTTCTTGGAAATAATTAGAGCCATAATGAGTAATGGCTTCGGTGTCTTATCTAAGCTGATGGCGGATGTGAGTTCTGGTAGGCAGACTGACAGGGACAGGTGGGATGCAGTTTGTCAATGATTTGTTGCCAGAAGTGATTCACCGGTGTGCGGTGCCAGGTGGCGTGGATGTAGTTACAGCAGGTGTACTGAATGCAGTGTGAACAAATTTCTGATTCTGTAAAATATTTAACATCCCACACTCTGTAACTGAGAGTATTCATCCTGTATTAACTTGTATGTATAATTTGACATAAAGAGCCAATTGTTGAGGATCCACTACCCGCATTGGGAGTGATTGAAGGGTCTTCTTCACATTTTATTTATGGATAGATGAAGTTTTAATAAAGATGAGATATTAATGAGTTTGAATACCAGTTAGGGAGACTCTAAGATGTTCTTTCTTTATGTAAACTGTAGCCCAGATAAAGGATATGATCTGCAGATATTATAAAAAATGCAAAAATGTATCTTTTATGAGACAAAGCCCTCATTCATCCATTCAGAGATGCTTTGACAGACCGAATTCTAGAAATCTATCGCTGCATTGTTCGCTTTGACAGTCCCAAAAGGGAACAATGCAGTGTGCTTAATTGGAAAATGAGTAGGGTAATTGGAACACATGGTACTCATCATATCAAACAATACCAATTAAAAAGACTAATTTAATGATTTATAACATTAGGGTCACTTTCCACAGATTGGTCTTTGGGGAACGAGAGAATTTAGTCAACACTTATTAGAGTCACACACATGAGCAAGTGCGTTCCCTACACATACACACATACACACACTCATTTCGAAAACAAACACACAAATTGAGATTGGTGAAGGAAAATAGACATACACATAAACATGCATATCACAGCTCTAATTAGAATAGCTTCTGCCAGCGCTGTGTCACAGTGGGACACAAAGACAGCATAGCCCTGAAGTACCACACACACACATACACACACACACTCTGCAATGGTAATTCAGCTCAAGTAGAAAAACATTCAGCCCAAAAAAGACCTAATCTAAAAAACAAGCATTTGAGGTCAAGTATGTCAACAGTGATTTCCATAGAGCAATCCCTTTTTGTTTTGGGACGTGAAATCCATTCTGTTTCTGTTTTTCTGTTGCAGTTATTATATAAGCCCTGAAAGGAACAAGCCCCATGTAAGCTTCTGTTTACAAATTAAGACTTTGTCTATATTAAAATGATGATGCACCATAATTGGTTATGATTGGAGCAACAAAAAATGTGATGTTATTATTACTCTCTATGTACAACAGAGACTTTTGGTCCATAGCGTCGAGTAGTGTTGAGAAGAGAACATTCCAACACATTGGTGGTGCTGGATGAAAACTCATTACTTTTTAAAGGACCAGCTTGTAGGATTTAGGGGGATCAGAAATGGCAGAAATGGGATATGATATTCATAATTATGTTTCCATTAGTGTGTAATCAGAGTCCACAGAGTGCGCCATGTTTCTACAGTAGCCCAGAACAAACACACTAACTAACTAGAAAAGCACTCAGAGAGTGCAGACCTTCCCAAGGCAATAGGGTCAGTTACACAATACCAAATTGCACACTTGAAGGATTATATTGAAAGCATTGGGAGTACACTGGCATTGAGATGGTGTTCTGGATCACCAATCACAACCAAAGTATAATCACCTGTACCTGGACCAAATACCTTCAAAATGAATGACATTCCCATCTCACCTATACTTAGTGTTTAGTGCTAACTAGCTAATGTTAGCATGCTATCACGCAAAACTAATACTGTAAACATGGCAAACATTATAGATACTTAATATCAGCTTGTTAGCATAATTTTGAGCATGTTAGCACTTAGCTCAAAGCACCAATATGCTTTTAGTACAGCCTCACAGAGCTGCTAGCAGTCTTCCATACAGTGCTAGCATCATGTAGGCTAAAGAATAAGATTAATCTTTATCATCCTTTATCCAATACATTTAATAATGGTCAAGATATTTCACTAGACAAAAATAGTGGACCAACTGACTGACGTGGTTGAAAACATAATATCATAATAATCAAATCCACATCTGTATTTTTGTCAAAATGGCATGAGGAAAATGATTTAATTGGCATATGCCTTGCATGAGCAGTGTGATGGAGTCACGTTTTTCTTAACAAAGACTCAACATTAGTATTATGAAGACTAAGATCCTGACGGGTATTAGAGCCCCACAGAGACTGACCATCATATAAAGAATGATATTCTATCCATCTAATGGATATTGCACCAGACTTGCCAAATGACCCATCAGCAATGAATAGTAATAGTCCGTCTGCATTCTCTACAGGTCTTAGGGGGGAAGAAAATACTTCTTAATGAAACCAGACTTGTGTCAGATGGAGTTTGCCAATAATTTGTAGCATTTGCTTTTAATCCTCTCAGACAACCAGATGGGAGGGATTTACTGCACACGAACATATCAAATAGAGTCAACTGAGCTGTCCATCAGAAAGAATACTTCAGGAACTTTCGACGTGTTGTCCTGTATGAACTAGATTTTGAAAAGCGCAACTCATTTCTTTGCAACAAAATCTGGCTAAACCTGCATGCAGCATTCAAGGTTTCTGATTATGACTTCTGGTGTCAAAATATGTTAATAACACAAATTCCTCCACAGCCAAAGCTGTTAAATTATTTCTTTTATTGCTTGGAAATGAAGTAATTAATGCTTTGTGGTCGTGGGAATATGTTTGCACTTTTTACTGAATTTCATTGTTGGCCTTCAATAATAGCTCTGAGAACTGTGATTTGCTTCTGGGCAAACATTTTAACCCACAGTTTTTTCTATGTTTTGCTCCAGATTTATACACACAGTGTTGTGGGTGGGATTGGTGCTCACTTGATTGTGTACACAAACACTTTCTGATTATCGCAGCCAAACTAGAGGAAACCAACATTTCTGCAAGAGAGTTGCTGAGCTTTTGGGCAGAAACTACTGATCTTTTTAGTGTCTTTTTTGTTATAATTATGACCTGTGCAAAAGTAGGCAATTTTAAAAACAAAAAAACAATTGAAAGGCACTTTTTGCTGCCATTTATTTGTATTATATTTTGTTAATTTTGCAATCATAAGTACATCTGATTTTTTTTATATATTTTTTAGCTTTTTCCAAGAAAATGTAGTTAACTAAATTATATTCGTCCCTAGGATAGCTTGCTTCTAGTGTGATGTAACTTGCAGCCTGTGAAGCTATGAATTCAAAGTAGCTTCCCCAACACTGTGGTTAGAAAGGGAAAAACAAAAAGAATACAGATTGAAATGTAGAAAAAGAAAAATGCACAAAATTGAGATGTGATAGAAGAAAAGCGAGTGGGACGTTGGGCTGTTTGTATCAGCAGACTGTGGAATAAATTAGTGAGTTTGAATAATGGGCCTTTTGAAGGTATGACACGAAAATAAAAGAATCATCCATGCATTTGTAGAGAGAGAAACAGCCAGCAGGAGACAAATAGGAGGAGGAGGTGGAGGGAAGTAGAGCCTCCGATCTGGCTGTGATATCAGCCGTTTATCAGGGCCGGACTCAGACCAAGGTGTTGAGTCAGACGGAGCGGAGTGGAGCACGGTCAGAGTGACGGATGCTCTCTGGCTAGCGCTGGCTGGAAACCCATACTGCTGATCCACAGCTAATAATAGACAATCCACTGATAGACACAGAGTGGAAGGCATGCTCTCTCAGCTCTTTGAGAGCTTGTAAAAACAAAAGTTTTATCGCCTCTACTGTTTGTCTGAACTCTGCTGGAAACTTTGTTACTGTCTGGGGGCCAGATTTAGGTTCCGGTTTGCTGACATTTCTGCAGTTTGACAGCATGTATAACTAACAAAAGCTGCCTTCATTCAAGTCGAAACCATTTCATTATTTCCCTTATGTGCAGCCTACTTGCTGATGTTGTGCGAGAAAGTTTGCAGGAATCGTTAAAAACGTGCCAAGAATACAAGAACCTACATTAGTCATAAAAAACATGTATCTCTATTCTTCAAAATCTGAGACCATAGACTCACTTTCACTTCTTTAAACATCCAACAATTTCCGTCAGAACTAAAATATTCTTTAAGACGTGCTTATTCCAAAGTCTGAATCCATCCCTGCATGGTCTACTGGCTTACTGTGCCGTTGAATAGGAGAAGAGGAAAAGCTTCCTTGTTCATTTCACTCGACAAGTTTGATACTTGGCAGCAAGCTTCTAGGCAAATAGTGTTTGAATGAAAGCACGCCGCAGGAATAAGAGCGCACAGCGGGACGTATGCAGTTTGCAATGGATTTAATGGCTGTAAAAAAAGTAAAAGCCTGATTCCAAAAAAGTTGCAACATTATCTAAAACATCAAATACATAAACATAAAAATACAGCCTTTCCATTAAAGTCGAAGTCAATTTTGAAGTGAAATTTTGAAATATTGCATTTATGAAAATGCAAATAAGGGACGTTTCCATCAACTGGATTAGAGCAAATAAAGGAAGCTGCATGAATGTAGTTTGGTCAGAAGATAGTGTAAAGTGTAAAGCATTGCTGTAGGCTGATCCGTAAGTAAACAGTCGAAGTAGAGAAAGAACAACAACAAAAAAGGGGTTGCTAATCTGACAACTTTGGCCACCCATGAGAAAAAATAGAGAGAAGACAGGTTTTGGATTCAGCTGGACAACTTATAATTGTTCTTTCATGTCAGAACAGAAACAGCTGATCAGTCATGTGAGTTAAATGTTCACAATGTCAGGACTTATTCTGAAAGAGCACTTTCGTCTTCTGTTTAGCACATTAACTATGTATTGAAGAAGATAAAAACCTTAATGTACATTTTCAAAAGTTTTATCAATTTTTTGTTTTTTCTATCAAGCTCACGCAAATCTTAAAAATGCGCATAGAAGTTTGTTGATGGAAAAACAATTGTGAAAAACCTATTTTAGATTTTGATTGCTTAAGTGAATGTCATAACCCACTTTTATAAAAAATCATATTCATTTTGTCCCTACCAGGCACCCTTATCCCCACAAAGCCCTGTTGTGTTTCTTCCACAGCATTCAGTCCATTTAATAAGTGTTGCCTACAGGCCTGTCCACAACAGTAATAACAGAAAAGTCACCACATTTCACTAGAAATGCCACACAGGAGAACACAAGGGTTATTTTCAATTCTCCTGAAGGCTGATCTGGGGCAAAATGAAACTTTAAATACTGTGTATATGACTCTTATAACCATTTGGGTGTCTAAGCCAGGGGAATCACCCAGAGACATTCCAAAAGAGAGGAGAGAACGCTCGTGAGTTGCGGGCTCTTTTTGTTCGTCAGTGTAAATCATAGTGAGTGAAATGAGGAGCGGCCTCCGCCCACTCCACCCCCGGTCTCTGGAGACGTGTAACTGTAGGGGTTTGGAGAGAAGAGATGAGCTCCCATGGGAGATTCAATACTAGAGACTGTAATGCCCTGGGAGCAGCGGGAGGATATTAGCTTATCTGGGAGAGGGAGACAGGGCAAAGGCAAAGAGAGAGAGAGAATGGTACAGATTGAACATACAAAATCCACTCTCATTTTTGTGTCCATGTAGTCCTCGGTGACTCTTGTTATCTCAGCATGCTTACAGCACCGCAGCACTGCCAATGAGGTGAGCACCAGCATGAGTGTTACAGTAATCTCATTATCTTAAACAGGCGGCTTGGCTTTGTGGCTAAGCACTACGGACACCACTGTATGACCATGTACATGCTGACCGAGAGCGTCTGCCCACAACCATTCACACGGCTAAAACCTCAATGGCAAGTTTATGAATGAGCTCTCCCATTTATTCAGTCACACACGCAGAAACACATGGAAGACATATTTTACAAAACCTGCATCAAAAAAGCACAGGCTGTCACACATTCATACTATGAAAGACCATAAAAACAATCCCTATACAGCAGCTGCGTCATTAGATTTAGTATGAAAACCAATCAGGTAACAGAAAACAGGAACAGCAGAGGTTTGACACATGCCAGGTCCAGAGGAGATGTGAGCAGCTCTGACACTGCGTCTCTTTTTTTTTTTTATTGTTGTGTTGTCTTTTATTTATAGACACACACTACTGCCTCTGGGGAAGCCAATAAAGCTACATGACTCAGTGCTTTAAAAAAGGTGGACCCTTTTACAGAATGTTGCCCTTTTTTTACAGCTGCAATATGCAAGCACAACCACTCTGGAGACATGAACACATGGCACTACCCTGTATAAACCATGACATTGTTAAAACATGCATTTCACAAAATGTTCATCTTTGTGAACAGCAGCAGAATCTATGCTTTGATTTTGTGAAGACACACTCATACTTTAAGGCAAAGTTTTGGGAAATATGCTTATCTTAGAATGATACCACTCTCATATCTGTACACTAATAAATATATATCGCCAGCAGCTGTTGGAGGTACCAGATGTGCCCAGCCTGACAGATTGGATCGTGGTCCTACATTTACAGGACATTATTATGAATGGTTGCACAACACAAAGTGCATTATGATGGGCTGTATGTCAGGAGGGAGTGTTCTGTCTAGTCCCGCCCTGCAATGACGTGATTGGCTAGTACCAAGTTGCTGTGTGCCCCAAGAACCAATGGTGTTCCTCAGAAGCATTTTGTACAGCTCCTAATCATGACATGAAACACATGCATTATTCTTTAATGTTCCCCATCTTTTTCTTTACTTTCACTTTCAATAGCTTACATTATACTTGCGCTGTTCGGTGAGTTAGTTGGCAATTTCGGAGGAGAACTGTGGCACCTACACCGGCTAACTTAGTAGGCAGCTAGCGTGGCTCCATCAACAAAATGTATCTAGGTACAAATATTTTTAATCAAATATGATGAGAATATTAATTCTTCGTGTACCTAGATACATCAAATCCAGTTACTAGTTCCATAGTTGGCTATAAAACTCTCAGCTGACAAGCCAGTTTTCCGCTTTATCTTCATTAAACTGCACATTAGAGCTGCTATTTCCAATGCAGACTGACCTTTCCCCTTTTATATCTATAATGAGATGAAACAGGAAGTAGACAGCCATATTCCTTCTCAGTCAGCACTCTCTTTTCCTCCTATCATCAGCAGATGAGAAAGGACTGAGGGTGTGTGTACGTACATACACATAGTTAACTCACAAACCCTGTCAGCTGTAGTAAACTATCTCATACTCTTGGTTTGTTCTTGGAAAAAACTTTCTTACAGGCACACACAAACAACTGTGTACAGTTCAGCTCATGAATATGTGATTTAATTCCCAGTGTTTGTATTAAAAGACACTTTGTAGATCAGAAGCCGGAGGAATGAGTGAAAGCTGTTAGAGAAGAAAGGAAATACTGGAGATTTGCCTACCTCATCGTATGTGTAGCGATAGTCGGCTTTCTTTGATTTCAGATCCCACAGGACCACGATCCCAGACTCAAATCCAATTATAAGCTGGAGAGGAAGAGCGACAGGCAGTCAGTGAGATAGGTAGGAGAGATGACAGAGAGGAGATAGAATAGACCCCATGATGGGCGGAAAAGAAGTAATACATTTGACATTCTCGCGCAGCATGAAAGGAAGTCAGGTGTAAGCGGACTGTGGTGGCTCAGGAAGAAACCTGCCCACCCTGGTTCACAAGAGATGATGACAAGAAATGCAAAAAGATTTTCTTTTAGTACACAAAGTTTTTTTTTAGACGAAGACTTATTTATAGAAATTCAAATATGTGTCACAAATGCAGATCAACTGATCCTAACCGAAACTATTTTAACTGTGAAGTGGGAGTTACCCTCAAAGGTCTACGCTATGTGTGCTGGGACAATGAGGCTGTGTTCAAGACCGGTTTAACTGTGAGGTAAAGTAGAATATATAAGATTGGGTGTAGTGGATAGTTGTTAGCTTCTTAACTAGTCACCTTACTTATCTCATCCAGCTAAAAAGGAATGAGTGTCAGTTTTCTCGACAAACGTTCGTCCAAAGAAAGTGCAGTGTCAAGAACAAGATCTTGAGGTCTACAGGATATATTTATCACTAGTGCGTTACCTACACACTGTATAGTGCATTGTTACACAATAGAATAGCATGCTGGGTTCAGCTCACAGTACATTCCAGAACAGATGAAGTAAGAGAATGGAGATGTTACAGTGTGGCACACTTTAACATTTCATGCATCAGCGATGTAACTGTTGGAATGAAAGCTTCTGTTCCCAGAAATAGACTGGTCTCAAATAGCAAACGATGCATATACTCTATTATTGGAACACATCTATGTAATGGCAGGTGCATTGCTAAAGACCCAAGGAAGGGAAGTACGACGAGTTCTAGAGAAAGCTGCAAGTGGCAATAACAGAGGCCAGGCAATAGGCCAGTTTGGGACAGGCACTACACTGTTGTTTTAAAAGCTAAGCAAATCCTAGGGGTGCATGAGAAAAATTGCTTAACCGGTATAGAAATAGAGCAAATCAGCTTCTCTGAGTTTAGACTTCCATATAGTCTAAATGCAGTTGTGAGTGATAGATAATGCACAGAATATTTTTCAGACTGCTAAGACTACTTTACTGGCACTTTTAGTGAATGAGATGGATTTTCAAAATTTATCTAAATGTCTTCTGGCATAAGAATTTCCATAATTTATTCCGTCTAAACATTAAATAAATGCTGGAAATTCACCAACACCAACTAAAACCATTGATAACGACCATATTTTTGGACTGCAACATCAAATACCAACACCGACTTCCTGTTTGTGAGGTCCTATTTGGAAGAACACACTTTTTAAACCAAAGTGAATTTGCTTCATGTGACTATTACATGAGAGAGTGACATATATCTTTAAAAACAGACAAAAGTGTTGTCCTTTACCTTTCCCTCATCCATGGGGTTGTCACTTATGTGGACGACTGGTCCAGGGTGAGCCTTGGAGGACCTTATAAGAGAGACAAAGAGAGACATAGTCAAGAGTTGTTGTTTTTTTTACCTTTAAGACATGATGCAGCATTCAGAAAACATCATAACGAGAGCCTTCAGCATATAGTCCCCTCCCATCACATAGTGATGTATGGAGAGGGTTAAGGTGGGAAGCAAGTGTCTTTGAACCTGTGGAAGAGGTCCGCCAGGGAGGACAGAGCTGCCAATCACTCCAAGGCTCTAAAAGGCTGTTCAAAGACATAAGCTCACTTAAGGTTGTGATGGATGGCTCTGTCAGTCCACTCAGTCCCCAATGGCTATGTGTATGTGCGTGCATGCGTGCTTTGGTGTGTGTGTGTGACTATTTGCATGTCAGCGGAGACAGCACAAAATGCTCGGCTGCCCCCTCCTCTCCCCTTCCTGTCTGTGCTTTACCCTCCAGACAGCCTTATGTCAAGCCTCCTCTCTCTGCGTGCCACGTGGCTGCAGAATTTACCTAACCTTCCCTGCCTTAAAGAGATGATGTGGACTGCAGAGCGCCAGAGAAGGTCACAGCTGAAAAAGAGTGACTGTTAGAGCCTGAAACATAACCCCCAAACCAGGCAGCAAGGGCAGGGATGCCCGACAAGGAGAGGGAAAGGAAGAAGCTGCAACCAAATGTAAGTTATGCGAAATGAGGACAGAAGTTAGTTATTCATCTTTAAGACTGACAGTGAAGGACAAGACATGCTGCTGATAACATAAAGTATAAAAACTGCATATTTTCCAATTGAAATACATTTTTGGATTGAAATCCATAAGCAGAGGATTAATGTAAACCCCTTTTCTTAAGTTTAGCCCTGCATCTCTCAGCTATATGAGTATAAGCAAAGGGCCAAAGACGAAAAGCATCCACAGAAATGTGTGTGTGTGAGTGTCTGTGTGTGTGTGTGTATTAGAAGGTAGCAGTTAGTGGGCAGGCAGTCAGTCAGTTGTCTCTATATTTAGCCTGTTTGTGCCGGAGCCTTATTACCTAAGCTCTGCTGCAGCTGGAGCTGTTGATTTATCTAATCCCCCTTCACTGCCTGTCTCTCAGCTAACAGTCGTCCACAGCAGCATGCACACACACACACACATATTTGCATGTCGGCAAAATTAAGACACATCTTAACATCCACCCCATTTGTAAAACCTGCATCCATAACAAACAATTACCCTCTTGGTGAATTACAAAATGCAACTTGCATAAAAGCTTCGCCCGCCCGCCCGTCCCACGTGGTTTATTTCCTCTTGTTTGAGGATTTTATGCGGAATGTTTCTCCGTCTTCCCCCGTGAGACCTCGTAAACAAATCTGTTTTGTTAAAACCTGTTGTTATACAGTAAATAAATCTGACACAAACACATTCACAAACTCCACAAATACATGTTCAGGTTTGGAGATGAAGGAATCACCATGGCAACAGAGGCAGGATGGGCAGAGCACAGACAGGCGCCCAAAAATCATCCATACTCTGCCACAAACAGACAAACCCACCCACACAAACAACGCCTGCCTAATACTTGAACACGCTCCTGTAAGCACACATTTCTGCATGCGCACTGCTAATGACTCTGCGTTTTGCATACAGAGTAAAAAAAGGTCTTCGGGGACAGGAACATTTGGGTAGGTGTGTACTTCCATGCATGTGTGTCTCTGATAGCTTGTGCATGCTCATACAGATCAATCCTTTAGTGTGCAAGCAAACTACTATATGTACTTGTGTGCATACTTGTTTGGTTGTAAGCATGCCGTCATCCTCTTAGCATCATTCACAGTTATGGGTATCACATTCGTATCTTCAGCTACTGATTCAAGGATTTTCGTGCCACACATACACACAAAGACACAGACGACTACAACTGGAGTCAAAATAAATGCCTCATAGCAAATATGAGACTTGTTCCCTACATCATTAAACCTGAAAATGTTCGCCCCCTTGGCACCTTCAGTTCAAAAACATAATCAGTTATAAACCTTTATTGCACCAAATCCTTCTTTGGATATCAAATATTCATCCCACCCAGCGATGCCTTCAGTCCATTAAAGAAAATGGACCATTACGTATGTGTTGCAAGCGCGCACACACACACACACACACACACACCATAGAGCAAATGTCTGTGGGTGTGTGAATGACGCAGGGGGGATGTTTAAGCAATATGAAGGGTAACACCTCACTGAATTTGAAAGCATCACTTCAGTGCAGGCACACACACGATCAAAAACACAAAATCTGAATTTAAAAAGAGGTATCATTTCTTATGTTATGCATGTATGAATAAAAAAGCACAGGTATTCATTCGGCGTACCTTTTTGAGGGCTTATCTGCATACGCAGACACACATACACACTGATACACATGCAGAGTGAAGTCCTGAACATCTGGTGTCACCACGGGCGATACTCCGTGGCAGCAGAGGCGCAGTCACCATGACAGTGTCTCTGCAGCGACATGGTTTGAACAGCCCATTTTCAGCACACCCATACATATGTGCCCTCATGTCACCTTTGCAGACTGCGTGTGAGTATAGGAGCTTAAGTAAAGGTCATATATGAGGTTACGCATGATTCTCCATGTAATCACACATGATTGCTGCAGTAAGTATGGCTATTCCAGGAAAAAAACATGGTCAAGGTGAAAGTGCTAACCCAGCTCTACTGAGTACATGCAGAGGATTTCAGTGCATGAATGAACAAAACTTAAATACCAAATCCTCAAATGGACCAAAACAGTAGCCTTTCCACTAAATCCTGTTTTCCTGTTGATTGACAGCACCATTGTCAGCTCAGCCGTGATTCACAGAATGGTAAAAGCTTACTGAAAGACAGCAGAGGCATTATATGATGTGTTGCAGTTAAAGGAATAGTTTGGGAAAGACACGTATTTACTTATCTCTCAGTTAAATATGAAGCTACAGCTAGCAGCCGATTAGCTTGCCTGGCTCGGCCGTTAATCCAAGAATTTAATTGCATAAAACCCTGTGAAAACTGCAAAATGTTGCTTTTCCAGTTTGGTTTTAGTACAGATTAAACAATAGAAAAAAACAAACATGTTAATTAGTGAGATTAAGAGCTGCTGCTAGGCTAATTTTTTCCCTTTTGGACAGAGCCAGGTTGGCTGTTTTCCCCTGCTTCCGTCTTTATGCTAAGTTAAGCTAACTGTCTCCTTTATTATCTTCAAATTTAACTTCAGCTTCAACTAGATGTGTTATTCTACTCGCACCAAAGAAGCAAATAAGTGCAAACCACAAATTGTTGAATTATTATTCTCAACAGTTTAATTTTGTACTAATCTGAACAAAACAGCTAAAACAAGCAACAGACTGAATTTATTTAGAAAAAGGAATGAAAACTTACTAACTCACATACATAATGCGCAAACTGCACCGTAACTGAGCACAAATCTCTGTACTGTACCAAAATAAAAGCTAAGTGAGTTGTCATTTCCACCTGTAAGTGCATGGGTCGCTGGAAGACTCTGTCCCCCAGGAAAGGTCACTGCTCTGGGCCTGCATCTGCAGCCTGAAGTCCTGGAACCACTGTAAAAGGCTTTGAGGACACTGGAGGCTGCGATGCTTCCCCTAGTACTGCACTGCTGTACCAGCTGTGGACCTCACATATGCATGAAAACACAGTAAGCAGGAACATACGTGGAAGCATGAAAAATTCAAACAAGTAATTACAGTGGCTTCAGGGTCCTGAGTGGGAGAAAATAAAAGAGGACAGAAGAGGCCTCAGGCCAACATGTACACGTGAACTATGTGTCATACTAAGCTGTTAACATTTCGCCACTCCTGTCCCACTTCTCCCCGGCTCTCTGTACCCAGTGACCATCTCTCTGAATCAAATCAAACACACACAGACACTGCCAGGTACAATATATAAACATATTTGCATATACATAAATTTATGCATCATGTAAACAAACTAGCACATGGCCTCATGGCAATGTCCTGAAAGCCCGTAGCACTGACTGAACTATAGCGCCATGCTGTTGGTTATGTACTGTAAGATATGTGTTTGTCTAATAGTCTATCCAGTACAGTAGCTTGGGAACAGAGGTGTGAGTCATACAAACACACAGAGCACTGGCCAGGCCAGGCCTGGGGCCACTGGCACAGCTACTGCAGCTTGTCTCCAAATAGCAGGGCCCGAGGGATGATGACCCCAGTACACACCATATCTTAGCCTCATTACAGCATGGCAATAGAAAAGAGGTGCAGCCGGCAGGGCTTAGCATAAAATCTTTAATAATGCTTTCAAAAGCACTGTATGTATTAGGGCCAGGTTATGTCAGTGACACTAAAGCCTTGGATGTGCTCCTAGGCGGACATGCACATGGACAGCTGAGGATACCAAGGACCCGCAGTAGTTCAGTTTATACTGCTGCACCCATGGGAGTTAATTACAATATAATGTATTTCTGTCTTTTTAGTTGTTAAATTTGTTGCTCAAGGCCTTTTAGAAATAACATTGTGCAGAGGGTCTGAAACATTGGTAAATCTAGCAAAAAAGTCGCTAAATTGGCTACACTGAACATGAAGATAGTTAATTTATGATGTTACAAGATGAAAAAAAGTAGTGATTCTGTATTTTTGCTTGGTAAATGATTACTGAAGCTAAAGAAATTAATTAATGGGTTCTAAACATTTCTGGCCCTGTGATGAGCGCATATAAGAACCGCTTATCTTAAGTTCAAATAAGGATCATGAATGGATGGATAAACATTTTATGTCAATGTATTTTCATTCTACTGACTTATCATTACAGCACTAATTCCAGCTCATTTAGATCAAGTGCTATCTTCTTCTGATGCCAGCTTCAGAAGAGAACAATGGGAGAGGTACAGAAGCTTTTGTTTCGGGACTGCAACCCTATCAACCCTACAGCTGGCAGAGAGACACACGGAGAGAGAACAAGAGAATCACCTCACACCTCTCTGATCTGCATCAAAGCAAACGACAGACACACGCACATACACTCAAGCAGATATGCAAACCGAGAGCATTTGTAACAAATCCGGGAATCGATTCCTGGCACTGCCGCCATCTTCAAGACATAGTATCCCACAGAATGGCTCTGTGACTGATTGCGGCCTAAACCAAAAGATACGGAAAGCTCATTTCCTCAAACTAATTGTACAAGGAAACAGCAAAATGTCAAAGAAAAGTGGTGCGGCTTAACAAAGCTGTTGCAGATCTGAATGTAAAGTTAGATGACGAATGATGTTGAGTGCAATTATCTTTGGGTGGGATGAGGAAATGTGATGTATACAGCTTTAAAATATCAGGAAAGAGCATGAAAGAGAAGCAGGGGAACATATCAGGTCATGCAGATCAAGTCTAAGAATACTGCCAACTATAATATACTGTATGTCACTTGTAATTTATGATGCAGTATTATGCAAATATAAGTGTTAATTTAGATTTGCATGATCTAAACTGTCATAATGGTAAAGAATGGTGAAGAATGGGATGTAGGCAGGTTTAAAGTCACGTTTTAAAAGGGACTATTCTACCTTTTAGCAGCGTCCCACCGAGGGGTATGATGGATGTAGTCATAAAGGATTTGTCATTAATCCAGAAAATAGGCTAAAAAGTATTTTTAAATACTAATAATTTTTAATTAATAAACAATTAATAATAATGAAAATGGCACTTTATTCAAAATTTGGATATTGGCAGGATCAGACTTACCTCTCAACTTAAAATTTAAGCAATAGTGTATTTTTGTTTTTTACCCATATTTTTTATACTGATTTAGAGACCCTGGAGGTACAGCTCCCAATTTTACAAATCACACATTTTTGCTACAAGCAAGCAGCAACCTCCAGAGGCTGAAAAGTGAAGCCAACCTGGAGGTGCCAAAAAACTGCATGTCCTCTAATGGCCACTTGAGACTGGCTCCAAAGGCAAGTCAATCCCCATAGATCCCCATGTTAAAATGCCCACTTTTATAGCAGAAATAAACATGTTACCAGCCTGGTACAAAAAAAGAAAAACAGTTTTGGGCTGTATATTAATTTCCATGTTTATGACAGGTGGCATGTTTCATTTGGTGTGCCTCAGCTTCCCAATGCTCCAGCCCATCCAAAAATGGGAATGTCAGGCACTGCCAAGAGGATGTCGGCTGGAGCCACGCAACTGAGCTTCACAATGGCTCTTTAGAAACATATGGGTGACATCACAGAGACTACGTTTATATCTTATACAGCCTATGGCTGCAGGGAGAGTGTTTGATCCCCTGCTCTCCCTATTCACATAACCAAGATGCTTAACCTCAAATTGCTCGTAATGGTTATGGCCGGTCCCTTGGACCGTTTCTTGCAAAGTGTGTGTGAGGAATGAAAAACTGCATAAATGCAGTCCGTTATTTCAAGAATTTAACATTGATTCTATTAACACTCACTTGCTGTACATGCAGCAGATTCTTATAAACCAATGGTGAAACTTTTCAATCAAGCCACTACTGCTAACTTTCCAGAGATGTATTAAATTTTCATGGATGTACCTTTTTCACAGCAGCAGCTTTGGAATAGAGGTGATGTATTGAAATAATGTGTGAAAGCCTTTGACATGCGGGTGAAACAAGGTGGAGAGGAGTGACAGGTACTGTGAAGGTAAAGGGAAAAAAGAGAGTTAAGCAAAGAGGGGAAAGTTATTGCTTGTCCTTTAGAGAGAGAACTCCTGTATCTACCTCTCTATCTTATCACCCACATCTGACCTCTATCTCATCATTATCACTCCTTACCTGCCCTTTTTTTTCTTTAATTGGAAACCTTTTCCTTCTACCGCTCTACCCTCACTTATCTGCAGCGACTCCTCTTCTTCTCTGCCCTCTGCTACCTGCATTTATCCCTCTGTCACCACTCCATTCCTCTCCTCCATCACTCTTCCTCTTCTGCATGTCCTTTTCCCCAGGCGAAAGCCCTGTCTCATCCATTCCACTCCCGTCTCCTCTCTGTCATACACTCACCCTCCTCCTCCTCCTCTCTCCCACCACTCACTCTCGCCTTTTCTTCCCTGCAGCCCTGTCGACGAGACGAGACGTCTGTGTGTACCATACACTGATCTCGGCAGACACCTGTTCCACCCCCTCCCTCCTTCCTCCTTCGTTTCCCTCTCCCCACACACACACACACATGCACAGAAGGGGATGAGGGGGAATGCGTGAAGCAAAACGCTCCAGTGAATAATTTAAGTCTCTACAGCAGGGAACCAAAATGGAGCCTGTCAAACTGACAGATCCATTGAAACAGCAAAGAGACAGGTCGCTCACCACCTGGAGTCCGATACTGTGTCTAGAAATGATAGACTGACTAATGACTCTTTCTTATCTCGTTACATTTAAGCTACAATAACCTTTTGAAAGGTAAAATGCTGAATACACAGCATCTCTTATCCCCGTCCTTAAGTGCTGCAAGGTGAGTAAATAGAGCCTGGGATCAGTGTTGCAGTGCTGGCGATATGAGTTTGATTCTGTCAAATATTGATCTGTGTATCAGTGATTCACTGCGGATGAAGACCCCCTGTGAAAAACAATATTATTGGAATATATATGGGATAGTTCTGATTTTTTAAGAGGGGTTGTTGATGATGGTCTGTTCCCAGTTTGGTGAACCACACACACGATCCAGGCGGGAAACAGACTGCAGACAGCGACTAACACAACATGTATTTTAACCACCTAAACAGGCTAAAAGGCTTAAAATGTTATAGCAGTACGCTATATTTACAATAATTCCACCGTTTTTTGCTTCTATCCACAGCAGTTTCTTTTGGCACTATTTTCTCAAGCAGAGAACTTCCATGTTCCTACGCATCAGCGACTATGCTTTAGGCGCTGCTGCAGATCAGCTGTTTTGGTCAGAATCCAATCGCTAGTTTTTGTAAGAGACAATAAAGAGAGTGAACAGGCTGAAAGAGAAACTTCTGTAGAAACTAGACCCCAAGATGAAGCCTCAAAAAGAGCCGAAGATACTTGGTGGTGATGCTGCTGCCATGAGTGGGACTTGGTTTGTGGATAGCAACAAAAATTTGGTGGACATATTTAAATAAGTTCTTTTTGAGTTATTTTGAACACACAAAGAGACAGACAGACAAACACGGGCAAAACCTGACCTCCTTCGCAGAGGTAATAATCATTAGTTAAAACCCTATACTATGTTATTATAATGACAGGCCTACTCTATATTGTGCAGCATTTAAAGAAGAGATAGAAGAAGAAGAAGAAGAAGAGAGGGAAGATGCAGGGAAGTTTCAGGGCATTCAGAGTGGGAGGCAGCATCAGAGGGAGACACGTGGGCAGTAACACTCACAGTTCAATGGCTTTGTTCCACATGATGACGTAGCCTGAGAGCATAAAGGACTCCACGTTGACGATGTGGATGTTTCCCCGTTCTGTGCCGATGTACAACCATTTACTCTGGAAGGGCAGGTGGCAGAAAGTTATTCTGTGAAGACAGGGAGAAGGAGACACGAGTTAAAAGAGTGGCAGACAATCGACAAGAGGAGAAGAAGAGAAAGGGTGGACCGGGGAGAAAGACACAGACAGCCAAGAGACGGAAGCTTCTCAAAAACCACTCAACGTCCTATTATAACAGGAGACGAATTATGCAAAACTTTGAGAGGATTATTTACCACTCCATCAGGTCGAAGCAGTGGAGATGAGAGTGGCAAACCAAAGAGATTTTTGAGCCATTCAATCAGCCACCTTTCTCTGCAGACCTACAGGATACATGAGGGCAAAGAGACACCCATAATTCTCCTCTTTTCATCATCGCAGCCCATCTCCTCTTTTCATCCATCCATCAGACTTAAGTTTAATGAGAGGTTGGTAACCCCTCCCTCCTTAACCGCGGCTATCCATTCATCTACTCATCCTTTTTTCATCATTCTGTTCTTTCATCCATCCTTCAATTCAACCCTCCAATTCGTTGGAGGAATAATAATGTACAACCTTGGTAATCTGGCTTGCTAGTATTTCAAGGTCGCCCAGCTCCTCCAGTGATCCTTTTGATTCTGCATGGTGGTTTGAGCTACACCTGTGGACTCCAGCAGCCTGCATCTGTAAGACAGCGCCCCGGGCTCATCAGCTGGGACACACCGCCCGAGTGGGGAAGAGATATTAAGTTGTACCCATTTCTGTCTTTTTTCCTTTGTCCATTATTGCCAAAAGGAAGGACAAACTGGAGCTTTTCCCCTGCGTTTGTCACAGATTAACTCATATCTTAGCATGGAATCACTCTGCACAACAAGTTTGATATCAGGATTTTATATCTGCTGTCAAAGACGCTTTAAGTAGATACAGGATGTCAAGAAAATATTGCATTGAGATAAGTGTTTTCTTCTTATAATCCGATCAGATTGTATCAAGTCAGAGACGAATTAATAAAACTGGCATTAAACTCCAGACCAGGCCTCATGCAGTATTACAGGAAACATCAAAATAACCTCTTCACCCATGCTTCAATGACTCTTTTCAAATGACATAACCTTGTCTCCCCAGAATATATATATAAGGAAAAAATCTATATTGTTATCAACAGGCAACAGGTATGTTTCCCCTAACCATATTTGGAAAAGGACATTATTGGAATATGAATGCATCGTATAGTGGAAAGGGTTAAACAGAAACAGCATTGTACTGTATCGATATAAGCTTAACAACACAGCAAAATAGGAATCTGTGTAAACATGTCCTTTCAGTGACTTTGAGTTTCTTTCCTACGTGTTTTAATGCTCAGAAAGCCGCTCTCACATTGTTGCTCCAGGGCTGTATTAAGAATAGCAGCTTCTACTACAACACACACACACACACACACATACACACACACATGCTCCTTCCCTCTCTTCCCCAATGCTCTGCTCCAAAACATGAATATATTCATTTTTTTTTGGAGGAGAGGCCTCTGACTACTTGACATAAATCTCATCTACACAGTCCAAAATGTGCACTCACAAGGCAACACTTGAACACACTAACCTACATTTACATACAGCAGAAATGTGGTCTGACTTCATCCAATTTGAGAGTAATAACAGTTGCACATCCTCATTTGCGTCTCATCTGACCAGGCAAGGTGACTAAGCATCACTGCCTTGCCATCCTTTCCCCTGCAATAATTGTATATACACTGCCAATGTGCTTTGCAAAATACATTTTGGAGGAAATGCAATTGCTGTCTAGATTGCCTTCACTGGCAATGTTTTTGTGAGATATTTTTAAACTGAAATTAAGTCATGGGGACATGTTAGGTCGATGGGTGGGTGTACAACGCACAGGGCTTTGACGCAGGAGAGTGGGGTTCATTCTCAGCCACCAAACCTCTCAAGTTATCAAAACACTCTGGGGTACATTTTGGGTTTGCAAAAGATCCTAGTTTTAGTTGAATATTAAAATAAAGGTGCATCAAACTTATATTTCAAGTCAGTTATGATTTTTTTTATTAATCAACCAAGAGCACAATCTTTCTAAAAACCAAAAATTGTGCAAAAACAATGCTTTTGTGAAAACAAATGAAATATGATGACAGATATGTTTAACTCTTGTGCATCCTTTTTTTTTTAAAAGTCCTTGTTACCTAAGAGGACAGAAATGTCTGCATCAAAAAACTGCCATAAATTTAAATATAATTTTCCACTTTCACTGAGTTATACTGTATATTTTAACTGGATAATTTTTAATTTCCACTTTTTAACCCTTCAAATGCCAGTTTGTTTACATGACGCCACTGTTGTTGTTTTTTTTTTTTAAATATATACCTAATTTATGCTTTTATATGAGATGGAACAGAAAGAGTAGAAAAGGGGGAGTCAGAGAAGGGAAGACATGCAGCAAAAGGCCGCAGGACGGAATCGAACCCGATGCCTCTGCAGTAAGGACTCAGCCACGGGGGATTTTCTTCACAGTCTGGGATATGTCAATGAGAAACAACAGTGATCCTAATGCATTGCATCAATCACTTTAGTGCTCAATAATACAGCAGCTGTAACTCTCGTGGAAACCAGGAAAACAGCATGTATTTGCCCCATAGGGCAAACATGAGAGAATGGCTCAATCTGGTGGAAAATATTCCACTTTGAGGAAAATAATGTTGAAGCCAGGGCTTTGATATATATACTGATATAAAGGCTGGTATAATAAAAAGTTTGCTATAACCACTGAGACAGTCAAATATCAAAAAGCCCAAAAAATCATAGAAATGCACAATGGTTTATATAAATGTTTGCTGATTAAAAAAACCTAATCCAGGCAGTCTTTCAAAATAAGAAATCTCCAAATACCAATAACTCATACATAACCATGAGGTTCAGGATGCACGATTTTAAGAGCTGACTTGCTACTGTAACATGAACAGTTGATCACCGAGCTGCACACACTCACACAGACTCACTACAGATGACTAAGAGCTACATGACTTTTCATGACAACTTGTGGCGTCCTTGTATCCAGTAGGCAGACTGTCTACTGGATTTAATGTCCTTTTCCATCTGCACAAACAGATGTGCTTCATCTATGAGGGCTGGAGTGTGTGCATGTGTTGGTTATGATTTTGTAAATACTGTGTGCATGAATGTCTATCTGTGTCTGTACTCATGTGCCTGCTCAGGACATGCTTGTATTGCATACATTTGCACAAGTACATGCTCCTCAGCAAACTGATATGAATTAATATAATTACATACGTATTGTGTATAAATTTATGTTGTATATAAATATGCTTGCTCTGTGTGTATGTGCGCACATGCAAGCCAAGTGATTAAGTGTTCTGAGAGCCAGTGTGAGAGGGCCAACTGAGAGGCAGTGTCAGGAAGCATAATTATACAAATTTGCTGGCAGTTTAAAAGTGTGTGTGTCCATTTCCCCTGCGTGTTTGCACGCGCCCAATTGTTTGTGCAAGTGTACTTATGTGCGTCTCATTGTGTTCACACTTGTTGTGCACGCACGTGTCTCCTGGTGAAATCTCCAGCTTCAAGTGGTCACGACACACAAAGGCAGCTGCCAGCTTGCAGGCTCAGGGCCAAACACATTGCCTCAGAAATGACAGACGCCTGCCACACACAGCTCGGAGGAGAACGGCACTGTGGGCTAGACGTATCACAGCACGGTTCACTGCAAATGAATTGAAGAGAGGGGATACTTCAGGAAATCATCATTTGTAATGCATGGTTTTATGTGATGTTCCTATCAAGGGGATTATTGCTACAAATTGTAATCCGTGCCTGCCTGTCGTTAGAAAGTCACCAGCTCGAGTACTTTGATCTTAACTGCCTTGATTTAGTGATACTTTCCTTTTCTGGACTATTTCTATTAAACTGCCCTTGAGCAAAGCACTGACAACTAACTGCTGACTAGATAATTATGTGGTATGAAAATGATATGATTTGCTTTCAGTAATGAGCGTCATGGCTGCAGCAAAGCAGTACAGAACACTAACCAGGTTTTAAAGGGGACAGAATGCTCATTTTCAGGTTCATACTTGCATTTCTTTGTTTGTACAACAACATATTTACATACTTTAATTAAAAAACATCATTATTCTCATATTGTCTGCCTGAGTTGTTTACTTTTGTTTTCACACGGGGCACGAACCCTGTTCTCCTGGGTGAAAGTCTGCAGTTCGTTTGACCCTCCCACACCGAGTGCATGAATCCTTGTCAATCACTACTAATATGTCCGTAAGATGTAATTATATTTAGATTATTTATAGAGTCATATTTTGCTGCCTGTACAAACACCCTATATTCTGAATCTTGAATTTTACACTTTTTATATGTATATTTTTATATTTTGGTTGACATGGCTACCCAACTTGATGTTATCATGGTTTTATAATACTTGTTATATACTTCATTGAAATCAAAGCTGTATCTCTCTATCTGTTATCTTATCTGGCCAATATTCTCATCAGAACACAAAGGAGTTTTAGAATAACTGAGACTACAGATATTCCTTTCGGCATTGTTTGAAACTGGAGATGCAAAGCAGATAACGACTATATCAAAAAAAGTTAATCAAGTGTTGAATAGCCTTTAGATATTGGAAAAATATCCCATCACTGTTTAAATAAGAGAAGGATCCCAAATCAAATAGAATTCAGTCAGTGTTATACAGTTTACGTTTGGTTAGAGGAGTCTGTTCTAATCTGAGAGGCCAGAGACCCCAATCCACCCACAGGGTCTCAATTAAGAAGAATCTAATCCGATAACAGACTGCATACACACACAAACACGCACATCGTCTCTGAAGCAGAATCACACCCGCTCTCTCTACACACACGAAGCACCTGTGAAAATAAATCCAAGCCTGGGCTTCATAATTGAAACACTGCTGAATGAATTCACCTTCACAGTTTTTTT
>CAFUXE010000040.1:703091-718576 GCA_903364295.1 Serranus cabrilla | reverse complement strand
TATGATTGGCTCTGATGGATAAATGCTGCATCTGTGATTGGAGGAGACAGTGGACAGCAAGTTCCTGAGGTGAGGTGATTCTGCACTTCACTTCTTGTACCTCAGAACTTCGACATTTGCAAATGGAAAAAAAATCTTTTTTTTCTTGTTTTTTAGCCACAGAGCTTTTAAATGATCTGTGGTGCCAACTGTATCATTATATATTCATATGGTCATAAATGGTTAAATGTATTTTTCATGGGTTGTCACAATAAAAGGATTTTCACTACACAATTATCAAGGTTAAAAGGATTCACATTCACAATATTATCTCGATATCTATAGAAAAACATTTAAAAAGGAAAAATAATGTTATCAAACTAATTCATTTTTAACTGTTTTTATTGTGCATTTTGTCTTGTCTTTTGCCTTTTTTAAAATATAAGTGTATAGGTAAACGTGTACAAAACAATTTAACTGCAATTATTTATGAGGTGTTAGATTTTTTATACAATATCATCATCAAACATTTATTGTAATATTGTGTATTATAAACATTAGGGGTGTTAATGGGTTTCATCATCATCATTTCATCATCTTAGATCAATGGATTGATAAATTGATCAATACTGACGTATCAACACACCCCTAATAAATATGCTATAAATATTTATTTTTGGTTTTATATCAGTTATTGTTCAAAAATGCATATCACAACACCCCTAATTTATCATAATGGTTTTCAAAAGAATCTGAATCTCAGAAGTTTTAATTTCACACACCATCCACCATCTTAAAGAGTGTGTGATTTAATTTGTATACACGTATAAGTGTGTGCAGCCATTCACAGTAATTGTTTGTTTATGTTTATGCTCTCTATGTGTTTGTTTGTGTGTGTGTGTGTGTGTAACAACCTGCCGGTATAAAACCTTCAGGTGTTTGGGGTAGGTTCACACCTGGGCCCCAGTGATGGGAAAGCCTCAAAGGCAGAGGAAGTGACCCAAATAATGAGCGTTCAGTTAAAGACCAACAGCGAGAGAGAGAGGGAGAGAGGGAGAGAGAGAGACTCTGTCGCCTCCTTTGCCCTGTGCACAGTTTTGCAAGCGTGCAGACACATTTGCCAAATGAAACGCCGTCTGTTTGCATACAGCATGACAGTCAGTGAAAACTAACAGTTCACACAGGCTGCAAACTGTGACACTGGCCCCTGCTCAGACAGACACAGTTCATGTTACACCAGAGCGAGTGTGAGGGCTTAATTAAGGAGAAAAAGAAAGAGTGCGGCAGCGACACAGACTCATCGACTTGGCCGAAGGACTTTCTTGTCATTCGCAGTGGCGTGCGCCCCTCTTACCTCTCTTTGCTGAACTTGAGGGAGTGGAGGATGGCTGGTCTCTTCTGCCTCAGGTTCCACAGGTGAACGCTGTCGTCAGCCAGAGCACTCACCAGCGCTCCCTGCACAGCAGAAAACATACATTACATATCTCAGGAATGTCCATAGACACATGCACAGACTGCACATGCTCTCTGTGAGCACGGCTCGGAGACGCAGACTCTGAGTCAGACTTCATTCCCTGGAAACTGATTTTAAATCAGGCAGCTTTCTGCCAGGTAACAACGATGATTCATAAGATGTATATAAGTGTATGTGCGCGGGCAGCAGGCACTAAAAATCGTCTCCATCTCTCCGAGGGTTTGTTTAAACTGCTGAGTCACAGTCAAACAGACGCTGACACACACACACGACTGAGCATGAAATACTGCATTTCTCATCAACATGAAGTAAATCAAACTCATGTTTCTTTTCCATATGAATCAGAAAGGGCTGCAGGCATTCTGTACTCATAGCATGTGTCCAGCTTGTCGATGGACACTTGACTAAATGCTAATGAATTTTCCCTTTTGCCGCTTAACGTGACATATAGACAGAAGTGCCTGTTTTAGCTGAGCAATCGGCTAATAAGGGTCGGGTGAGTGTGGGTTGATTCACATCTGAGATTTTCTGTGATTTGGAATGTAGCTCCATTGCAGCGTCCTTAGGCTGAGGCTGTTTGAGACACAACTGATAATTTCAATACTGCTGCAGATACAAAACAAATTCAATGCACCAGAAAGTGTTATTGACAAATGCTTTGGATCAAATACAATGGAATAACCAAGAAATCCCCAGAATATATACCATTAATATATATGAATTTTCACCATCTTCTTACAAATCCACTCTCATCATATGCAGTATAGCTTCAGACTATGATGCTCTAAATACCCCTCTAGCATCACTTCTGCACGTGTTTTTTTTCAGCTTGTTACATGCATATGATGTCATGTCAAAATAAACTTCCATGCTTACAGGAAACAACTTGGGTAAGTTTGAAAAAATATCCCAGTTTGGGTTAAAATATGTGCATTTGACTTAGGTTTAGTAAACAAAAGCACATGGTTAGGTTTAGTAAAATAACTTAAAGTGAACGGTGACTTTTGGTTGGACAAATGACCTATTCTGTCGTTTAGGTTGGAGATCTAGTTTGGTAATGACTATGGGCTGATATTTTCCATGGTGACACTATTTCATACTTTTAAGTTATATGTTTTATTCTACATTCATTCCCACAATACAACTATTTTTAAATACTTTAGCAGGTGAAATGTGATTAACAAGGATGGGCATGTATGAGTTTAGTTCTAGTCTTATTAAAGGGCACAGAGCACAGTGGAATTTATTTTTCAGTAGGACTCCTGGTGAGTACAGATGCCTCACTGGACTAACAAGCAGTTTCCTGACTCAGAATGTTTCTCTGTGTTTCCTGACTTACCTCATTGATGAGAAACTGTAGCTGGATGACGGCCGCTCCAGTCTCGTGCTGACAGTAACACTCCACGCCTGGACGACCAAACCTGAAAGGTTCTCTGTTAAGGAACGTACAGTAGCACTTAAGTGGTTTTGGTGGAACATCCCTTGTTTGTTTTTGTGTGTTGGCAGCCCAGTATGCTCTGAATATACATGAGGTGTTTTTTGAATGTCCGACAGCGGCATTTGAAGGTCATTTTGCTCCTCGCTACACCTGATACAAAAGGTCATGACATCTGTTACCTGGTTACCTGCTGGGAAGGGAAGTGGAATATCTACAGTGACATTTTAATGGTCTACCAACAGAGCTTGAACATATTTATCACCTACAACGAGGAAAGACTGCAGGACTTCACCTTTATGACTCCCTACATTCCTGCAAATCACAGCCCTTTCTTTAAATATGGAAATGATTCAAACCTTACAATTATACAGCATGGGCCTTAGTTTAACCAGGGAGCCTTTTAGTTTAAGAGAAAAGACTCTTGAACAGGCACTTTAGAGCTAGTTACCTAACACTATATGTAATACAGGTAGATGGTTGCCGTCAAACAGAAATAGCAGTATGTCAGACAGAGGAGAGTGCTTGTGTGGAATATAGATACTGTCGAAACCAAACAGGGGAACATCGCAGTGCTGCAGCCGAGGAAGAAAACTGTAACAGGATTGAGGGGGAGAAAATGGAAGGAGGGGGAGAATTCAGATATTCAAATATATAGAAAATGAATCAGCAGAGAAGAGGTGGATATTATGTGAGCGGATGAGAAAATAATAGCGGGGAGGGAGCGAGAGAGAGAGGACACAGTTAAACAGAGATCGGCAACTCTGATAAAAGATGCAGAGGAGAGAGAAAGCATGCGGAGAAGGGCGGAAGGTTGGAGGCTGGGGAGAAAAAGAGAGAGAGATGAGGGGAGGGAGAAGGGACTGGAGGAGAAGAGCAGGCTTCTCTTCCTGAGGAGAGTGAATGGGTGAGCTTACTGATTATATCCATTCATTCTTCCCATGGCTCGCAGGGGAGAGCTGGGGGGTGGTGATTTTTCATACAGGGGGCACATAGAGATGTAACACCTTAGGGACAACGCTTTTGCTCATCTTTAGTTAGTGTGTGTGTGTGTGTAAAGGTGGGGGGTGGTGTGTTTCTGCATGTGACCAGCTACTAGAAATTGCCTGCAGAGGTTTGCAGCTGAAGCACAGTTTGAACCGAGCAGTGGCTTTTAAATACAGATTATAGGAGCTATTTCACCAGTCAGCCTTCTTTTGGTACTTTTGGTGCTTTCAGGCACATCCGCAATGTTGCCCTTTCCGGTGTATCGCGGCATTTCAAATATGATCGCCACCACCAGTGTAGGTAGAACTGATTTATAAATATTTGTACAATCTACATGTGAAATGTCATTAATGTACATGGATATTTACATGTCTAATTACAATACGAAAGTAACTTTGATGAGAGAAGGCAGCAAGAACGCTTCTAAGACGACAATCTTAAAATGTGTGTCTGTATTTTCACTGTACTGTATTTTATTGTGAAGGACAGACGTAAGATCCTGGGTGTGTTGTAACTATAGATGATAATAGTGGTATTTATTTGGCTTCCCCAGAAACATCCAATTTCCCCCCGAAAAACAGCATCGCCCACTGTTTTACAGCGATTTGTGAAGATAGCATACGGCTAATTCACTGGTGTTAGCATCCTTTTGCCAACTCTAGTACACTCAAGGCTACCATACATGGTTAAAACAATATACTGTTTAAAAGATAAGAAGTTAGACTCTTGTTTCACACCACTTAATTAATGGGAAACATAACATGGTCATTAAGTAGTTAGTGTGTGTGTGAATGTGAAAATTTGAAGTCAAAAACCGGCTGACTGGTGATACAGTGACTATCAACGTGTTAAAGTGTTAACCAACTATCATATCTGTCATGCATCCACACACAAAGCATATAGAAAGACTGAGAGACATTTTCCTCTGATGAACCATTAGGCAGAAAAAAGCTGCATCACATGCTGGCAACGGTAGCAACAGCAACAACACAACAAGCTGAGCCCACCTTCAAATCCAATCCAAACACCAATAATCAAGTCCTCCTCTCCCACAGTGCAAAGTGCGCCTCCAGCCCCCAGACAGCCACCAGTGTAATTTATTAAGCTGTAATGCATGTAATCATTCCTGAGGTGTGTTGTGAATATCCCAGTGAATAAAGCCAGCAACACACACCTTGTTTCTCCTCGGCCAAAAACCCTTCTCATCCATCTTTTTTCCCCCCTATGTATCCCCTTCTTCTCCGCAATTTGCATCATTTTCATATTAATGCTGCTATTTCATGTATTTGACCACATGCATCAGCGTAAAGCTGCCCCTCAGCTCTTGGGTGGATTAAGCTCTGACCTCCCCCTCCTGGACAGGCAATTAAAGGACTTCAGCTCTGAGCCAGTGATGCCCTGACCTGGAGAAATCTACCAGCTCCACTGGATTTCAGCTCGTAAAGCCCATGAGGGAGACTGAGCAAAGACCTAAGCTGTGACACCTGGAGGGCTTCAACAAGTCAATGACGATCTGAATCTTCCCCTATGTAACATCTGACATCTAGTCTAGCCTAACCCTCTTAGCAAATCCCCAAAACTTCTGTCTCACTCCACTTTAGAGCCCTGAGAGGAGGTTTAATCTTCTCTTAAACAACCAAGCATGGGATCTATAGGGAGCTGAGTGGGTCCTGAGACTGAGACTTTTACATTATTGGCATAAAGTTGATTTTGAAGGCCTTTTTACATGTGATTTCATCCAAATTGAATCCAAACTTTGAATACATTGGCTCATATCTGCATTTTTCTCCATACACAACTTTGTCCTACCACATCAGTTTCTTACAGTAAAAAACAACATGAAGTTTGATCCTTGGGATTAACCACATGTGTCTTTTGGTCATAAAAAGGTCCATAAGCTCTTGTTAAACATACATTTCTATGTTCATGTAGACCAAGATGAGGGGCATTCACATTAAGCGCAACTCCACCAACTGATCCAACACAGACCTCATGGAATAAGTTCAAAAAGAAGTGGCAGTGCTATTTGAGGTCTCAGCAGAGGTGCTTCAGACAAAATGAAATATGTAGAGTAACAGAAGGTCACTGCTGCACAGAACATTCAAGGTTTGGAGCTTCACACACTGCAAGAAATGTAAAAATGAAAAGTACTCTGACTATAAGCGAGAGAGGCAAAAAAAGCTCATCAGCACTCACAGAATCACAGCCAGCGGATGAGGACAGAGGACCCCAGCGCTCTGTCCACTTGACCTATATGGCTGCGATCCTCGAGGACACCGCTGCTGGCTAAACTGTCACAGACTTGGAGAGGGACACTTTTGTCCATGTAGGTCAAAATGTGCGAGGGAAGCGAGCTTAGATCAGCTTATTTAATGTGCGTCGTGATGTATGGCGTGCCTGAAAGCTTTGATTATGTTTATTTAAACGGGAAAGTGATGAGAGAAAGCAGCGTCTGTGTCATTGCTGTTTTCCAAAACATAAGAAATAGTTACAACCGTGCAGTGACAATTGAATTACTGAATACATGAAGGTAATCACTGGAGCTGGCTATTTGTCTTCATAAACTGCAGAGAAATTGATCTGCAGTGAGTTAATAAGTGCTCCTTAAATTAAGGGAAGAGTGAACTAAACTGGGACAACATAAAATGTTACTTTTCGCTCACAGAGCTGACGGTTCTGTTTCTTAAAGCCTGACGAATGTTTCACAAGTCGAGCTTCCTGATTATGTGTAACCTTCAAACGTGCCACAGTGCCTGTGCCGTATTAGTCAGGATGGTTTGGGCCCGGCGACAGTACAGTCCATCTCACTCAAAATGACTTAATTGAAAACTCTTTCCTTATGTTGCCTGGCAACCAAATCTTCCAGGGCCTCAGAGAGAGAGAGGGAAGGATTTAAGGTTGTGCTTTTTAAACTGCTCACATTGCCTTCTGTCTGAAGAAAGGCAGCACATTATCATGAAGCGCACATACGCGTCGACACGGACGTGATCATACAAAACATCCTGCAACATGAATTCAAACCATCAAAGAAGGAGAAACTGGATTTTGTTCATGTTTCAAGTGAATGTTGGCACAATAATTATCATGAAAATGCAGCAGGCCACAACAAAACATTGGATCCAGACTTACAGTAGCTTCAGAGGTGTGCAAAGACACTGGGCACGGACTGAATTTCAGGTTCTGCATGGCAAAAGTCTTTTTCAGCTTTGGAGGAAAAGTTGGCGTACCATTAAAAAGAAAATGTGAGAAAGTGCAGTGGAAACAAACTTCGAAAGCAAATACATAACAGCTTCTCCTTCCTTGGAACCAAGTTAACCTCACCCACTGTTTTATCTCCGTGCACATGACAGGAGTTGATGAAACATGCATTAATTCAAAGTTTGTTTGCAGATTTTCTGAAAAACTGGAACATTCTTTGCATACGATTTGCAGTTTCTTGGTAAAAAATGATGCTGCAATGATTTCAAGTGTGATTAAACTGACATAATTTGGAATGTGTCACGATAAGGCCATGTGGTAAAAGGGTCACTGATCCTCCTTTTCTTGTTGTTTCAATAATTAAAATTGAATGGTAAATGTCTATTGGACTGCATTTGTTTAGCACTATTCCAGTCACAGCGGCCACTCAAAGTGCCTTTACACTACAGATCATCATTCACCCATTCATACACACATTCATACACACATTCATACACTGGTGGCCGAGGCTACAAGGTGCCAACTGCTCATCAGTAAACTCACTATTCCCACATTGGGAGAAATTGGGGTTCAGTATCTTGACCAATGGATACTTTGTCATGTACGCTGCCAGGACCAGGAATCGAACCACCGACCATCCAATCAGTGGCAACCGCTCTAACATCTGAGCCACAGCTGCTCATATGACAGATATCTCAGAATCTAAATCACGAAACCACCATCAACTATCGATCGAGTCAGAATAAATATAATGTATTGGAATTATTTACAATCATTAAAAAATAATGTCAATAGTCATCTATAAATCATCTGTTTCAGTTGCATATTCAATCAATGCTTCTAAAGGCCATGATTTGTAATTATTTTACGGCAAAGCAATATGTTATTCTCTAATCATTTGAGAATGATGACCTCATCATTGGCTATTGGCTCAAAGCTAATGAAACATGTATTATGTTTTGTGGCCAGAAAAAGGAGCGCTCCATCTTCAAAGTAATACTCCGTCTGTGTTATTTGTCTGAATGGCCTTTTCTGCTGCGCTCAATATGTGATGGTAATTCAATCTTTACCCAGTGCACGAAAGCTTTTACATTTGTTTTTGTAACCCTCCAACACCGGGCAGCTATTTACCACTGCGGTGTCAAAATGCGTTTCCTATAAAATACATGTTTCCTCTGGCGGTGTGTCTTTGCCTCGATTTCACGCCAGGGTGGGAAATAACATCATTTCAATTTCTGTGGGTTGTTTTCACATCATTGGCTTTTGACATGGTATAATAACATTTAGAAAATCTTTCACAGGATTAAAGAAAGAAAGACAATGGGAGACTGAGAGTGCTTATAATGAACATGGTTGTACTTTTTTTTATAGAGGTGCATTACCCTGCATGTTATTAATTAAATAGGTTTTTACCTATTTTATTCCCTCCGGGGAGAACATACGCGTGGAAGAACCCTCATGTGCAAAGGAAGTGATTATTTCATCAGAGACACGATTTAGCTGAACAAAAGCGTCCCTTTAAGTGCTACAAATGCTTTTAAAATAAAATAAACCTTTAAAGAAAAAATCTGCACATGACCTTCTCTGATTCCTAAAATGACACACATCACTTTACGGGAAGAATTCCTCGACATCTCGGTTGCCTTCGTCAAATTCTTGCCAGGGTTTTAACAAACATGACCCAAAGTTCCTCTGAAGTGCCTCGACTCCCTCCACACGGGACAGGCTCAGTAGGAGACGTGTCACAATTGCTGACAAGTGCATTCCTCATTCGGTTTTAACCGAGCGAGCTCTCTATCTCGCTCTGCGTCCCTCTTACCACACTGCACCAACGCTAAAAGTGGACAGACTGACCGCGGGCAGCGATGGGGGTGAGACAAGAAGACAGGAAAAGAGAGGAAGACGGAGAGCGAAAGCAAGAAAGTGGGTCAGCTTCACGTCTTGTCAAGCCCGATGAAATTTTCCCTGAGCTGTTCTGGAAGTCAAAGTTGACTGATAATTCACTTTTATATTGCTCCTCTTATATTTATTTTTGTCAAAAGCCACAGGCAAGTTTCCTCACAAACAAATAAAGGTGAGTCACTGGGCATCTGGCAAAGCAAAGTTGTCATAGAGAGAAATTGGCTGGGTACAGTTGGGAAACAGACTGCAGGTTTTATGAAACCGCGTTATCCAGGAATAGAGTTGATCCTGATAAGTGTAATTGAATAGGGATGAGCCTGTATTTCACATGAGAGAAGGGTTGGCTCACTGCTTGTCTGCTCACTTCAAACATATCCTGCTTCTGTATATTTGTATGTCTGTGAGAGGAATAAATAGAAAAAAATGAAGGAGAGGATGAGAATAGAAAGCTCCAGAAGGATGATGGCGAGAAGGAGGGTGGACAAAGAAGAGAGGCATGTTTTAACAGAGGCCATACAAAATGTGGAGAAGAGGAAAACAGGGAAGAAATCACCGGGGATGGGACATGGTGAGAGAGGAAGAAGAAGAGAGGTGATTAATGGAGGATAAAGGGGAGAAGGAATAAGGGAGAGGCTCTGAGAGAAAGCACCAGAAAGAGCAAGCCTGGGAGCACTGAGTTGCTATGACGTTGGGCCTGAAGTGACGTCAAAGCTAGCCACTCATACATCACCCTGCCAGGGAGGGAGGCGGGGCCACGGGGCACAGGCTGCTCTGCACTGGACCCAGAGACAGCGACGAGGCAACGGAAAACAGAAGGAAAGAGGGGAGGCAAAGCAAAAAAAAGGAAGATGAGGAAAGAAAAAGAAATGAGGATAGGAGCAAGAAAATGGAAAACAAAAGGAAACAGTACCATAATAATAAGCCGCAATTGTGCAAAGACCCCCACCGCAACCACTGTCCACACATTACTCAGCTCTTATTGGACGTGATATCCTACAAATCATCCATAATTCTGCAACCCACCTTGACCTCAACCTGCCTGAACGCTCCCATGTCACCCATCTCCCGCCCTCCCTCCGGCTGCCTGCGGCTGTTTACATCAAAATTAAAGGCTGCTGAGGGAGCTGCATCTCCATTCCTTCAGGCCACGATCCGTCCCTGCACTGTGGCCGGCACTATCACCAGGCACTCCGCTCTACCTCAGTGAAGTCAGCCTTTTTTTTTGTCACTTCACCCTGACTAGGCACATTTGATGAGGTTTTTTAATAATTTTTTAATTAAAGCTTTTGTAATGCATCATTTAAAGGGAAAATTGTGTCCTTAATATCTAACATTTGCAAATTAAAAATGTTCCAAAATGACTAGAACAATCTTAGATATTTTGTTGAATTGTGCACTAACATTATTCTAAATCTTTCCAACAGTTTTCAACCCCAGAGGAGTCAAATTTTAATCAAGAATGTGCTCAGTGTCTGTCTGTCAATAACCCCTTTGTGGTTGTCTGCCAGAAACGATTCACTGTATGCTGATTTAAGACATATTTTACATTATACTGTTCAAATATTGGTTGTTTTTCATCTGAAAAGGAATTTTAGTCATCTGGATCTTAATCTATCAGAGGAACAAAATGAGCAAACATTAGCAGCACTTGGCTCGCAGCCCCTTGCCTGCGTGCCAAACAGCATTGAAGAAACACTGATTTTTAAGTTGAAACTGCTAAATTCAGTGTTTTTACCAGTTTAAATCACCAAGTTTGTGTGTTTCTGAAAGGAGGAGGTCTCTGCAGATGATTCGGCTCACGGTAAAAACCTCCTGAACAATGAGAATTTTAACCAAGAAGCTCACTGCAATGTTTTGATTGAGTTCAGCAAAAAATTACATATTGCACATTTAATGCTTTTTCATGCACCAGTTAATGAACAGATTATATGCTGACACATCCCAACCCCCACGTAGATTTGAACACCAAACATACATATGGAAATGAACTGCATCTGATAAACAATGCATTTGTCTGCACCGAAGAAATGAAAGCACAGCCTGTGTGTCCACTGGGACCCCTCTTTACAATGCTGACATGGTTTTCTTGATTTAGATGAAAAAAAGGACATGCTCTGGACGGACAGGGCAGGGTTTTTTTTTTTGCGTTGAACAGCACACCGGTCAGTGAAATTTGAAACGTCTCAACTTGAGCAAAAATGTCCTTTAAACAGGTTTTCAGCAGTCGCTTAGCAACAGCAGGAACAATGACTAGCATCCTACCAAGGTGCTGGTGCTCACTGCAAGCTTTAAAAAGCTCTCTGGACGCAGGTCTTCACCCTCTGACTCTCAGAGATTTACACATTGTAGCTCTAAAGGGCCCCTAAGACTTATTTGTGTTAATTCGTTTTCCTTTTCTCCGCCCTCTGCCAGAGCACCAAATCCATCAATGACAGAGAGGAGCGCAAGGAAGCCATGAGCTTCATGCTCCCTCACATGGAAAAAAGAAATGCGGGTATTGTCATGCATTCATACCGAAACGCACGCAAATAGCTCACAAATGAAATCCTGAGGCACCGACACACAGCTCCACACTCCGAAGAAAAACCTAGAGTTGAACAAACTGGTGATTCATTTGTTTAACACAGTCCTTGTATAAATAATCTCCCTTGACACATTTGATTTATTATGCAGGCAAACAATTAAACTGCGATGGGGCCGCTGAGTATTTGTCGCTGCCTCAGCTTCCTCACGCTCACCTTGGGAAGCACTGCAACACACACACACACACACAGACACACACATACATCTATTATAGCCCCTGTCCCTAAGATTCATCTCGATGACATTCTTAACAACGGCCATTTGCTGAGGTGCACAGTTCAATGTTGCAGTAATCCAAAATCACGTAACAAATGAGACATGTTGGAGTTTGCAGGTAGAAGGCAGATCAGAGCCGGAAAATGCTGCATAAATAAGGATTGTAATGGCACGAGCAGGAGGGCTGCTCGGTTATAATAAAAATCAATATTAAGATTATGCATATTCACCACAAATGCTCATTGACTTTGGAAACATTATGCAATTATTGAAGTGATAAAAAAACAAACATTTATCAATAAAAAATAAAATAAAAAATAATATTAAATTAAAAACATATAACTAAACTGAAATACACTAAGAATTAATGCAATACTATAATAATGTAAAAAATAAAATAAAAATAAAATAATATAAAATATGGAAATATGTATATATACATTTTAAAAAATAATTTAGATATAAAATTTTAATAATATTCAAATAAATGTTATAAAAACAGAATAACCTACTTAACAAGAAAATACAATATATTGTAGATTTTAAAACCAAAATAAATGTAAAAATATTGCAGTAAAATATGACAACCTTCTAAAAAATCCTAATCATATATATATTTATACAATTGGGTAGAAATAGTTAATTGTAAAGAAAAGGGTGTGCTGGATTAATAATAATTGGAAGCCAAAATCTCAGATTATAAACAAGACCATTCTTTATCTTAACGACACTGTAAAGTGAAATGCTGTATCCAGATTCTGATCCGGATTAGTTTACTGTGGAGGAAATATAACACAAACTAGCCACCATCCTTTTGAGCTCTGATAATCTCCCTCACTGACCTGTGAGGCACAGTGCTGAAACACAAAGGGCTCCGTGGCCAGTTACACTAGAATCTCTATTAAGAAATATTGTGTACGAAGAAGCCTGTACAGGCGAGGGGGGGCAAAGCCGGGTTGCACAGTAAAAAATCTAACCCCTTACGCTTTAGGGATAATGTGGATTGTTTGTGTCTGGAGCATGGCCAGTTCTGCCCAGTAGTAGGGTGTTAATAACCCAGTACATCATCTATTTTTAGCAGGACAACTCAGCACTGAGCTACTGGACGACGACTGCGAGGCAAATATCTGAAAAGAGATGAGACAGAACGAGGGGGGAGGACCGGAATAAAAGCAGGGAAAGAGGGTTGGAAATTCACTGGTGTAGAGATCGAAGGCAGGGAACAGGAAAGGGAGGGTGGGAGCAGAGACGGAGAAAAAAGCGAGGATGAGATAGAAGGGAAGCGGGGAAGGGAGGAAAAGGGGTAAAAAAACTATGAGGGAAGAAATGTTGAGTCAGCAGAACAGCTTGTGGCCAAACCTCCCTGCAAAAGCATAGCACAGGAGAGAAAATGAGAAATGGAAGAGGGGGGGGCAAGCAAGTGCGATAAAGGAAAGAGTGAATGAAGTCAGTGAGGGAGAGGTACTGCATGGATAAAAAAGAAATACAAGAATATTCCATGTGTATGGAAAACCTGATCATCTTGGACGGGACAAACGTGATTTTTTTTGCTACGCTGCTGCAACTGTCAAACTGTTTAATAGGCTCATTTACAGTGTGTGACAGACAGCGGCTTAACAGAAATCATAAGTTCTGCTGTTGTGATAGCAATGCAAAGCCAGTTAAAGGATTATGTTCCAACAGGCGATGGAGCTAAACAATGTCTCCGCGAGTGACAAGTGGCTGCAATTACTGCTTAAAAATGACTTTACTGTTGTTTTGGTCTGTTCTGAACTGATTCTGACAACAGGAATTAGGATTTTATGCATTTAGAAGTCACAATGTATATGTTTTTCACAGGAAGCAAGTCTAGTGGAGCCGATCTGATACCAATGTTGAAGTGAATTGTGATTTGGGGACAATTCACACTAGTTATGTATGTATTATTCTTGCATGCATATCTCACATAGCATGCATTATAAGCTGGGTACAAGGTGACTATGTATTAAACATGAGTTCTGGCCTGTGGATGAGTGCAAGGACACCGACTCTATCTGCTGTGAACACACTAACGCTGTAAACCCCACTTGGCCAATTACAGCATGACCTGTGGTCGAAGCAGAGGCTCTCGACTCACTCTGCAGTCTGCATCAAATCTGCCCTCTGTGGTTTCAAACTTTACTGTAGTTTTAAGTAGGGCTGGGCCCTGAAAGTCGATGAGTCCACCGGTGACCCCTCAGTCATCTTTTTGTCCATATTACATTATGTTTTTATATCCCGCAGCTTAATAAAACAAAATCACATAAACAGCTTTCCTCAAAGGTGTTTGTGAGCTATATGTATGAACAGTGATGGCACAGCAAAGTGTCACGATGGCGAATGAGACAGGGCACAGTGGGCACTAAGTCCTCAGTGAGAAGCAGTCTGTCTGTGCGGAGGGTGCTGCAAAGTTTGTGGCTAGAGCCGCAAGTGACCTTCACCCTGGCACTTTCCAAGCCAATCCTCCCACACCGAGCAGCAGCGCCTGACCTGCTGAGCTGAAGCCCCCGAGCAGACTGTGTGGATTCCACCCGCTGACAAGTGTAAAAATATTTTTCAGTTCATCATGGAACTGTGGCAGGTCGCATTTGTCCATGTCAATGTGGCGAAAATCCTCATTGACACTCGTGTCAATTGATTTTCTTATGGCCAGAGAGTCTATGTGAAAAGAAAAGGAAATTTGATCAGATTAAATGAAATTAAGTAAAATCTGCCAGTTTTGTCCATTATTTAGCTTTACTTTGACATTTTGGCCCAGTCTGATTAATTTAGCCCAAGATTAGACCTTTAGCCTAATAATAGCCTACCATGTTCATAGGGCAACACAGGAATCCGTTCTTAAACCAGGAAGTGAGTTAGCATTTTAGCGCCCTGGGCCTGAGGTCTATCCTTTTGTGATTAACACAACCCTTAGAAAATGTTGTACGTCATAAAATATGTTAATACCTGTGGAACAGGACAGTCTTACATTATAATGTTTGGTATGTTAACCTTATTTATCACCTTTTGTTTTAAACACAATAACTATATATATAGAGTGGATGAAAAGTGTCTTGTCTGTCTCAGTACTGGATCCATGCTGAAAAACTAAAGAGTCATCATGACATAAGTGAAAGAAAACAATTCGTTGGTAAGGATAATTGGGTGAATTTACGAGCAGGATATGTTCTGGCTGAAGCGTGGGGGGGCAAACTGTACTGAGGCAAGCAAGGACTCAGAAAAAGGAGTGTTTCATTTAATTAGGTGGGCTTCCAATGATTCTATAATCATGCACTTTCCAAATGGACTTCAGATCTCACTTTGCTTTTGGCTGTAACAGACCGGTTGCAAAAAAGTGGCTAAATGAGACTACAGTGGTTGTCAGGGACATTAAACATCATCATACCGGACATGGAAAGGAACTCTCTTACTAGTATGTCTTAAAGCATAGTTGTGTTTTTCAGTGCTCTTGCAAACTCTTGTAGATTGAAGATTAGGTTGATAAACAATTTATTAGGCTACAGTTCCGCTAGCTTATCAAAAATGGCTTGTTAGCTTGTCGGAGAGCGTCTGAGGCATAACGGTAGTGATGTTCAAGTCATGCAACCGTGGAGTACTTCACTGTAGCATAACGTTAGCTTTTTACTTCTATTGGCTGTATTAACACTTCAGAAATCATAAAAGTGGCGTTTACTTGTAAAGATTATCCTGCTG
>CAFUXE010000040.1:668336-693545 GCA_903364295.1 Serranus cabrilla | reverse complement strand
TTTAACCCCTCCTCTGCCTCCTCCATCTCACATCACAACATAATCCACATTCTGCTTCAATCAGACGGAAAAGCACAAACAGCCCCTCGGCAAGTCACACACATGCTGGATATATACATACACAAATAACTGTACGCCTATATCACACGCACACACACCGACAGGCTGAGAGCCGAGGCAGGGGGAAGGGCCGTGTGCATGACAGCCATGTGGTTGGGCATTAAAGCCTGAGTCACCACGTCATGCGACACATGTGTGTGTCTTCCCTGCAGGGGCTCAGCAGCATGGCGGCATACGAAAGGGCAGCATACAGAGGAGCAACAGGAGGATAAATATCATCGCAGCCACCAGCAGGGCGGAGGACGGCAAACGTCAAGATTTGCGTAGCTTTTATCGACAAGCAAATGTGCTGCCAAGTTCTGGGCGGACTCACAGCCCTCAGCCGGCTGAGAGTGGGTCCAGGACATTGGCTTTACTCAAGCAAAGTCCAATACAAAATGTCATCTATTTAGGCTGGCAGCAGTGAGGCTTAAGTCACTGAGCGGATATTTGGAGCCCTCTCTCTAGAGCTGAGGAATTTGTTTTTTCAACATTTGTTTGTGATGCCACTGTCAGCAAGAGGAAGAAGTACTGAAACACCGAAAGCCCACGATGGGTTGTCAGTCGAGGGAGAGAAAATAAATGGCAGATCCCGGGGTGAGGCTGCGATCAAACTGACTTCAGCTGTATTTACACTTAAAGTGATCATCTGTGGGTTCACCTCAACACACACACTTCAAGTGTTGGGTGTCCCAGTTTGTTTACTGATACATTTCCACTGCATGTTATGTAGTGATGGCTATATGAAGCTTCAGGAACCATTTTATTTATTTTCTGAGTCCACTAGATGGCACTCTATGTTCAACAAAGGGTTGAAAACCCACCCGATTGCCATTCCCTGAGCGTCGTCTAGTGGGGTGAGAAAGTTCAACTAATGGTTCATAAAGCTTTATTCAGACATCACTAATGATACGGCAAGGCTCTTTTCAACTCAACTTTTTTGGTTGTCCATTCACAAAAGTTATTGATAGCACACGGCACCTGGTACTTTTTTTAATACCACCTTGCCTGGATGATGATTTCCGAGCTCTGCTATGAGAATCCTGCCCTGTACTGAGGGGATACCATCCACAATGGAAAAAGAAATAGAGAAAAGGACCTGGTACCAAAAGTGAGTTGAGTCGAGTCAAGCTGAATCATGCAGTGGAAATTACACATTATAGCTTGCCGAGCAGAGAGCCAAAACCCCTGACACCCCCTAATCCCCCACCTGACTTGAGCCTGTTCAGGCTGAAGGTCGGTGTTTGATTACTCCTAAAACGCTGTTTCAGAAGTCTTTCCACCTTGGTGAGAAATATTTCTGTTGGGAGAACACAGCCGTGACTGTGCCAAATATTATCTAAAGGTAAATATCATAGGCACTTTGTTAGAGCAGTGGTCAAATGTAAACACTAGCTAACATTTATCGTGCAACAAAGAGGCAGTCCTCGTCTCTGCTTGAGGGGATTAAGTGCAGTTAAGACAGTAGCAAGTAAAATATCTAGTTATTGTATGTACTCCATAAAATGCCTACAAGCAACATTACCCACATGGCCACACTGGCAGTGTGGGCTTGTTAGCTTCAGCTGACAGAGACACTAATATTCTCCAGCTGGAGTTGGTTTAGTTGAGTATGTAGAAATTAGCCCTTAGCAAAGAAGGTAAAAAGCATGAAATAGAACAGTCAGACTCAAATACTACATCTGGGACCAACACTTTGAAGAAGAACAACGATAGAAAAATGTCTGCCATGACAGATGGTTTCACCTGGATGTACATTTTTCTGGATTCTACGGCCTTTCTGAGGATAACTACACATAAATATAGAAACACAGGCAAGGACACACAACTATAGTGTATGTATGCAGCTGGAATCACATACAGCTCTGTCTCTGTCTGCAGGGGCCTTGGCTCACACACACACACACACACATCCCAACACACATAAACACGGTGACAGGCAATTCCTCAAGGTCTGGTACCTTGGGAACCTCTCTGTCTTTTTTTGTGTGTGTGTGACTGTATGTCCAGAACCCTGTGGGTGTGTGTGTGTGTGTGTGTGTGGAGGAGCTTGCAGACAGAGACAGAGCGTCTAGATTTTAGTCAGGTCATAACCAACCATTTACACAGCCCATGGCCATTAGGGTGCTCATGCTTTGTCACCTGTACGGCTTCAGACCAGAACAGCTTCTCAACACACCTGTAATGCTGCAAACATACAGCAGCTACAGTGAGAGAGGGTTGTTGCAATGGTGCAAAGTTATCCTGAATTAGTACGCTATCCTAACTGACTATGTGATATACTTAGTATTGAAAAACGATTTAGTAAAGAAAACCATCAAGAGATTATTCAGTTATGAAAAATGAACTTGCCTTAAAGGCATGAGATTATTCTAAAAAATGACATCATTTTCCAATGATCCTTTAAGGAATCATGATGAAGGCTTCTGTCAGAAAGGAAAACCAAACCTAAGCTTAAAATAACTACACAAACAATATTTTTCAGTTCTTCCCACTTCTAGCTATGATTGTGCTGTTTCTATAGCTGTGTGGGACTAAAAAACAGGGCCACAATGAGCAAAGTGAAGCAAGGAAGTCAGAGGGTTAACCTTGTATCCTGAGATTCATTTAGTTATGTAATGACGTCAGCATGACCTTCACTGTAAACCTGTGAATTGGGATATTTCCAATAGTTGCATCTTAATTGTTGACTGCAAGGAAGCAGAAAAGTTGTTCGAGCAGAGGTGTACTTCAACTTAAAGTTGGCTGCCACTCTAGAGAGCAAAAGATGATTAAACGATATGGCAACAAAACACAGACAATGGGAAGAGGCCGCTTCAATAGCCCGTGCTTCACTTGTAATCAGGTTTCACAAAGATTTATGGCTTGCTCTCAACTCCTCAACCTGTATGTATGAGGATACGCAGCCACTGCTCCATTCATTAAGCTCACTGTATCTATGGAGAGCATCATGATAGCACATCCTAGCTACACTGAATGTACCCCTACATGTAGAGCGTAGATGATCTGATTAGTCGCTGGCACACCTCACTGAATAAATGCGCACTTAAGGAACAAAGCTGTAAAGCTTTATCATACGAAGATCAGGATCATATTAATACAGCCTACTGTATGTGTTACGCAAAGGATAATGTTTGGTAATTAATTATCCTTAATTCATCATGGAAGGAGCATGAAGTGAACATTAAACCACACAACCTCTTGCAGAATGAGCCTCTGTATGTTTGGATAAGGCACTTGGGAGTGGAGAAGGTCACAAAAACAAATGATAAGGAAACATATGAAGCATTAAAATGGGGAGGGAGCACAGCCCCCGGAGACCGAGTGCGAGATTTCCTACAGCAGCTCGGCAAAAATAATGAGCTGCAGAGAATCAGCAGGGGGACCAGGAGCACCGAGAATAAGAAAATCCCATTAGAAAAATCCTACAATTCTAAAACAACTAAACAATTATATCCCTGGGAATGTGAATTGAAAAGGGGTTTTAAAACGCAGCATGTAATACAACAGGAGATGAAGTAAGAGAGAGAATAAAAGAGGAAAGAATACTTCTGTTATTTCAGCAGTGTGGCCCTGAGGAGACCTGGAGGTCACATGATGGGCAGGGAGAAAAGCAAGATGACAAAATCTTTGTGCTTCACTGCGTTCTGTAAGCCGGTCCCCTTACAAGCACCACAGGGACTGTGCCAACCTGACAGTAACAGTTAGACCCAACCCTGCCTCACTTCCACTCCTCAAGTAACACCACCAAGTGTCAGCCATCAACACTAATATTATGCTAAAACAAGAGCATGAAAAGATATTCTTTTATTTTTATCTTATCAAATGTGGTGATTTCATTCAGTTAAGAAGTCAGTCAGGTCACCTTGAGAATAAATCTGACGTTTTTCTGCATAAAGCTATGCCTCACTTTGTCTTTGACCCTTTAACAATCCGCCGTACAGTAGGCTCAACAATACCGGGAAGATACTAGTAACATATGTGCCCACAAGTCTCCCCTTTACAGATTATCCAGCTCCCATTCAGCTTGTGGCAGAAACCGTGCAGTTTTTCTCATGCAGTACAAATGCATTATTTTGCCTATTATTTGAATGTTTCTGCATACTGGGGTTCCTGAACAAGGAATTGCGTCAATTGGCCATGCCTGGAAAGATGAGACTCTTGTGGATTCAATAGGCCCAGTTTATATCATGTGTGACCCTTTCATTGTAGTGAAAACTTGACCTTGCTGTATAAAACGACTTGTTGCGTGTCAAATTAATCTTCAGGTTCCCAGCTTTCAGATGACACCACTTCTATGTGACATCTACTGTCTATACCTGCTCTCCCCCCCTGAACATCCCATGACCCCAATCTCAGCATGGTAAAGGGTTAAACTCTTCCTTTAGACAGCAGCATAGAAAACATTGAAGCAAACATAAAAAGCTGCAGTCCTAGCCCAGTGGATGAACACGTGTTTACAGACCAGATTCTGAAGGTGACTCAAAGACATCACATTTTCACTCAACCCTAAAATGCATTTAAATTAATCCCATGTGGCGAGGTCTCTGTCGCTGTCATGTATGATTTGACACATGACAGAGACATTTCACACTGGATTTACAGGGTGTATGTTGAAGTGATATTTACATCAGTAGACAGGAAAGAGATATCAGTACAATCTGCTCAGGGCAAATCTCAAACAACTAGTACTTTGCTGCCTTATTTAAAGACAACCTGAATCATTTGACATCAGCAAAGAAATTGCTGTTAATATGATTTTAGAAATACAAGCATTTAATCCTTGGAGATTTCCCCAATGTGTCGTAGCAATGAAAGCCTCAGACTTACAAATGAACCGCAATTTGAAATCAATAGGAGGTATAGTGTTACCATGTGCTGATGCACACATACCATAACACTCAGTGACACCTAACAATTCAATACACTGTGTAGGCTTATTTGCTTTTGAAATGTGACTCTTGATGATGAGGGACCTCTGTGGCGTGGAGACTGTGCAGTGGTCAAAGCCTTTGGTCACAAGAGCGCCGTTACAATAGAGAAACATATTGACCAGAACTAATATGAGTGCAAATCAATACAGAAGGTACATGGTCCACACAAGTGACCCCCAGCAGTGCTGAAAATGCAGTTGTGTGAAGTAAGTCGTGTCATAAATCACAGGCTGACAGCGCTGCGTGTCCCTGGTTGTCACTGTCTGCAAGGCCGAGGGGTGCAGCATGAACACGACACGCAACTATAACATGGAGCTCATTTGTTAAAACATTATACCCTTGGATGGTGCTGCTAAGATTTGGGATCAAGGTAGCATTGTGACAATGAAGTGAGTCATCAATAAACAGTCAAAGAGGTCACTCAGACGACCAGGCAGCTTACAACAAGCAAACAAATAAGCCAGATTTTCTAGACCACTTCATTTGGAGCTAAAACTGAAACCACCAGAAGGTGCTGTTAATAAGCTCCCATTGCAAAGGAAAACTGTTTTCAAACCACTGTGACCAACATGCCAGACGGAAATGTGTATAATTAATTTGGTTTGATTTGTTTAATAGCAATGTGAACGATACGAACGGGTTAGCATTAGCAGGCTAGCAATATCTTACAGCAAATATATTGCGTTAAGTGTTAATAAGAAAGTAATAGTTTTCCAAAGCATTCTAAATGAGCAGCACAAATGTGTTGCAAAGAGACAATTTAGTCCGCCATTGTTGTTATTATGCTTCAAAGAGTAGAGACAAATATACAGACGTATACAGTAATGTAATGATTTGGCTCTCTATACCTGGCTAGAGCAAACAGGTTCTGAGCCCAGCAGTAAAACCAGGTTTGTGTTGGTCGAAAAGGGGTACACGTGTCTTTTAGTACAACCAAACACTGATCAAGACAAAGATGAAAACAAAGAAAATAGTTTGGTTGTAACTTGTCAATCACAAAGTAGCCCTGCTCTAAAGCATCCAATGCTTTATCATCTATTTTACTCGAAATGGGACCATAAATTACAAATTGCTGTTATGAAGAAAACCTGAAACTAGTAACTGAGACCATAAACACACTAGACACACACTGTTTGAGGTAATAAATCCAATGAGAAATAGGATTTTAGAAAAGAATAGACTCCTATTGCAACCTGTTTAGTTTCCCCCTGTTAGACACATTTATGTGACACAGATTGAAAATATATGAAAGTCTGATCATAAGAATGAATGCAGGTTGAAGGCACTTCAGAATTGGCTTTACTTTCAGGCCTGGTGGTTGATGCTCAGTGACAACTCTGTAGCGGCCTGGTGCCGGATGCATTAGTTATTTTTGTTGTGAGATCGGACATGGCCTTGGCAAAGTGCCCTTCCCTAACTATCAAAATAATATCCAAGCTGTAATAACGAGGCCATAAAAAAACTCAACCAAGTTTGTCTGCTGCTCACAGCTCAAGCTGTTTGTATTCACCATCAGCTGTCACAAACGGTGTAAGATGCCTCCTCTTTCCTCTGCCAAGTTAAATGCTGCTTTTCAAAGTCCAACCATTCTCAACATCTCTGAAAGAACGACACGTGTGTCTATAGAACTGCAGCATCCATCACCGGGTTTGATGTCAAGTTTGAAAGTAGCTTCAGTTTGTTCGTGTTAACTTTCAATTAATGCTATCTAATTAGCGCTTCAAAACATTATTACAAGCAATCCCAGAGCAGCGAACACTATATAATTTGCCTGGTCAAAACATTGCAGCTTCACTCGTCCACAATCAGTCAGAATAAAGCCGACCATCAACCAGTGCAGTAGGTCGCCTTCTAAGTGTCTGTGTACAAATCTGAACCCATTTATTCTCTCCAGCCCACATGACACTGTGTATTTACAATGAGCCGCTCAAGCGTTGCCTGCCTTCTGTTGGGAATAATTAGTGCACAGGTTGGTGACCTCTCCGGCACACATGCACTACTCTGCAGCTTGCTTTCTATTCGTTTTGTATGCAGACTGAAGAGGATTTAAAAAGGAATGCTTTTAGCAATAATTCTTTCCTCGTGTATCAAAGTTTGATCAGTCTTAAATGTTTACTTGGTTAAATGATTATCCTAATTTACAAAAAACCTTGGTGACAGGGCCAAACTCACACACTGTTCCAGACAAAAACATCTTTAGTATTCATCCCCAACAGCAGCCCTCGCTGTTAACCTCTTTCCAGGTCATCAAGATTTCTTGTCCTCCAATAACGTTGCTTTCGAGTGAAAAAATATCACGTGGTTCTTGATTTGTGATGACTCACTGGAGGAAGAAAGGCTCTGCGTGTGTGTGTGCATGGGTGGTTTTTGCTGTGGTTTTTTTGTACAAGTTTCCATTAGTAGACTGGTAAAAAAAATAACTAACCTTCAACGTCATATGTCTCACTTTAACATGCAGACATGCACACTCAGGACTATCATTTGTGGGGCGACAGGAGCTGGCAGAGATAAGGGACAGGGAGCAAGGGGAATAAAAGCTGGACTTAAATGTACACTAAATTATTGAAGAGAAGCAACATGGCAGCACAGCTTTAATCATCCTAAACCTGGATCCCATTTGGGGCTTGTCAAGGCTAAAGGACTTAAGCAGGACACACTGTCAGGATATTGGACAGCGAGAGAGGCAGCGACTACATTGTTGTGGTACTGATGCAGCAAAATTCCTTTTCCATTTCTAAGAACCGATAGAACAGAGGAAGCTGAGTGCTTTTTGGAGAGCATGAAAGATGAAACCCAGTGCACAAGGGGTCTTTGATTAAGATAATTCGCTGCAGTGAAACAGGTTCGCAGGCACGCATGCAAACATACCGTGTTCCAGTAATAGTGTAAAGTTGATGTGCACTGAACTGACATGAAAGCCGCATCTCGGCAGCTCTCTGGTGACCTCACCACGGATTCTACTTCTAAATATTTTTTTTAAACGCCATCTGGCAGGCACAAGCTGACTTTTCCAACCCTACAGTACCGGCTCTCACACACTCATCAGACGCGACAGAACCACTTCATTTCAAGCTATTCTGTCGTCTCTCTCTTCACCAATCTTTGTGTGAAAAGTAAAATGAGGTCAACTGGGATGAGACACTAATCTCTCTTGATTTTGCGTGATACCTCTCCTTTTTCCCAGACTTTTATCCACCCCCATATGCTACTGCTAGCTAACCCGCTAACCACAGACACTGGAAAAAAACCTAATGAGTTTTCCTAGAAGAGCACAAATACAACATTACTTGCCTTACAGTATTTGAGAACAGTTTGCATTTATTCCTATGAAAACTAATGCAATAGAATTCACAGCTATCCCAATGACATATGGCTTACAGAAGCGACATCATGTTTCAAACCATGCAGGTCATGTTTGAGGCGGACTGCCCAAACAAACCCAGAATTTCCAACCAGGTGACTGTTGTTCTTGTCCCATTGTTTTAAGTTTATCTGGAAGGAGTGTGTCTTTTTTGCAACCTGCATCAAGTAGTTCAGGTGCCTAACCTTAAGCATGTGCTATTGTTGCCTAAACCTAACCGTTTTACCAATAATGGTGTGTTAACGTATTTAACACAGTGATAGGTAGTTATATAATTCATAGGATGTCATACAAATCGTGCTGCAAAATTAAGAAATCGTACAAGAGAAGATGTTGATTTGTTGTATGTGTCATTTTTTGCGAGGATGTGTACCGAACAAAGACAAAAAAAATTCTGTCGAATTTGATTTAGACATCTCTGCAGCACCACAATACTAAACTCACAACAGTATACATTGGCACATATTTTGCTCTTAACAAATACTGCAGCTCCTGCAGTTTGGATACTGCACCAGTCCATATTGCGACTTCAATCAAATTCAGATTAATTGTTCAGCCCTAATTGATCACACGTGTACACGCTCCAGCTGCTCAGGCATACCACATGCTGAATATTACACAGTGGCGGCAGCAGCAGCTCCACTCCTTTGATGAGACTGTTTCTGTCTCACTCAGCCTCATCTTTGCCTTGCCAAGCTCCAGCGCATTGCATAACTGAACACAGACACAAACACACAACCCCAGGCCCAGTCTGCACTACGGAGAGCCATCTAGATGAGCTAGCTCGCAACTGTCAACCCCAATGAGGGGAGAGAGAAAAAGAGGAAGAGAATAAAGATGCAACAAAACAGATAGAAGAATAAATGAATAAACAAATGATCTGTGACCTGAAAAGAAGCTCCCACACTCTTTAGGCAATAAACTGGAGAGAGAGCTTGATGCAAACTCTTTTTCACCATTTGTATCCCGTATGTGAAGATGCTGAAGATATGCAAAAAGAAGGAGCCACAGAGTCTCTGTAATGGCCCATTACAATCAAAAGCCATTACCATAATCTTGGGCTGCAGCTAACAATTATTCTTATTATCGATTAAACTGCAGAGTATCTATAATGACAGAAACTACAGAAAAAATGTAGACATGGGACTAAAACAATTTGGTCCAACTTTGTAGGAAATGCCAAGTCATTTTTTCCTGAGGAAGTTGAGTCAAGTCCAGTCCTTATTTATAGGCAAGTCAAGTTTTATTTATATTGAAGTGGGCACGCCAAATACACACATATACACACACACTGACTTGCGCGCACATTCACAAATAAATACTCGTATTTTTTTGTTCCTGATACTGTTGTTGTTTTCTTTCATATGGTTGTTTCTCAAGTCATTTTCCATCAAGTTTTAAGTCACCAAAAATATTTACTTAAGTCGACTCAAATCCAAGTTACCATGACTCCAGTCCTCATCTCTGAAAAAAGGTTCATTCCAGCTTCTCAAAGTCCAAGGTGATGTCTTTAAATGTCTTGTTTTATCAGTCTTAATCCCCAAAGATATTCAGTTTAATACAATATAAAACAGAGAAAGCAAGAAATCTCCATATTTTAAAGGTCATTTTTGCATGAAAATTACTTTTCAATCAATTATCAAAAGGGCTAGGGTTAGAAAATTCAATTTCGATTCGTCCAAAAGCTCCTCCGTAATTCCACATATAAATTATATATATTCAGTGTTCTGTTAGAGGCTTCTGTGAACCACTCTGTGAAACAAGAGCGTATATATCGCACACACTACATTGACATTGCGATCAAAGTTTGTCCATAAAGAGAAATATGCATGCTCGCACACTGTGAAGCTCTGTAGAGATTGCCCACTTTCATTTGTACGTGCTGTACCAATGGAATTCCAACATCTCCTGCTGAGCTACAATTTCGATTTCAACACTTCAAATAATTCCCATTCAGCAGTCCTATCAGGGAACTCATGGCTCGGAGAGGTTCTCCTGCGACTGCAGACGGAGCTCGGAGGGCTGCACAGTTACTGAGCGAATCAGAAGGAAGATTAATGATGGAGATATGTCAGAGTCCATCCGTGCTCCGATCAAAAGCTGCACCGAGTCACTGCCAGTCACCGCAGAGCCTGTATGTGTGTGTGCAAAGTTATCTCTGCAAACATGTGTGCACCGCTGTCCCCGTGTGCAAATGTTTGCCATCCCGTGTATGTCAGCACACATACAGTATTTGCGTGTGCACGTCCACTAACATTTGTCATCGACCATCATATGTCTGTGTGTGAAAGCAGAAATGTGTGTGTTACCTCTGCCACCTCCGAAAGTCTACCCTGAAATAATAACTCTGTGTGTGACTGTGTGTGTGTGTCCCCATTTGTATGTGTGAGTCCTATGATGTCCTGTGCCTGCCGATGAGATAATCTGGCAGAGCATGGAGTGACAATTTGATCAATTGCTGGCTCACAGGGAGTCTCTGAGTTATAGTGCTGCCATTTCTCCTGGCCACCACCAGTAAAGAGCCGTCTCTCCACAGAGATGAGCCGCCACATTATAACACACACAGCTGCAAGCCACCCAGCAAACAGACACACGCACGAAAATACATACACATACTAATGACTCCAGTTTGATGGCGGTAAGCTGCCAAAATCATCCCATAAGTCCCCTGTGCCATGTTTTCTGTCAGGGAGTGACAGAAACTCCCATTACATGGTGCTCTAGAAAAAATTGGTAATTTCCACCCACGTTCTGCCTGCCTTTAACACAGGAACTGGATCAGCAGAGTATAAATTTCAATTATCAAGGGTGGTGACTTTTTTCTGTTGAAACCAGAATTACCACCTTGCGGTTGTATGCCTGCGCTAACCAGCCAGGTTGCAGTTAACATCTACGTCAAGTACACCGGCCGAACTAAATAATGGCCTTGATTCATACAGATGTCTCTGAATTTGTCTCTGTATTTCTGCAGACGCTGTGAAAACTACAGCAAAAAATAATGACATAAAAGTTTCAAACACACATACAACTCCCACTCACTGTTAAGTCTCTCATGGTGGTGTTCATTAAAAAGTCCAAAGCACATGAGCACAATAGAAATGTGGAGAAATAACCTAAAATGCATCACCAATGTCCATAATGTGGTACATTAACAACATTATACATAAAGGAAAATTATAGCATGCACCACTTCTTCATCTGCAGCCATGTTGTTCTGACCCATAATGCAACTGACACGACCTCACCACACGACCTCACGTTTCCCACAATGCCCTCAACTAGACTGTGACCCTGTTACATGCTGCAGCAAAATCCTTACAAACACTTTTAACTAAACAGTTTAAGAACCCTTTAGACATATTTCTTACCAACCTTTTAAACACCTTATTTATTACATTTTAAACACTTTTTAATGATTTTATGGACTTAAATGATTATGAATCTATGCCTGAATCATACACAATGAACACAAAAATGAAACAGTCTCTGAGACATTTACAATGTCTGTCCAGACTCATAAAATACATGTAGTTAAGACTTTTAATTTGTATTAAAGTGATTTCTTCCTTGACACGCATCTTTAACCCAGCATTAAAAAAGTTCTACACAATCACTTCAAGGTGAGCACCTAAAATTAGTGCCACCTATTCAGTGTCCGACCAAATATGAAATATGGTCACAATCTGCCCTTCTGTGCCCCGCGATGAATAATGGCCAGAAAAGTGTTAAATATTATGATGTGACAGTGAAGTTGACCTTTAGGTATAAAATGTCATCACTTTATCATTTTACCCCGTTAGACATTTGTGTCATCTGTGGAAGTAGTGAAAATAATTAGAGTATGAGTTCTTGAGTTATGGCCAAATGTAAGGTCAATGTGACCTTGACCTTTGATTTCATCCTTAATCCTTTAGTCATAATTGGATGGACAGACAACCCACAGCTGTCCCAATGTGGAGACATAAATGGATTTTGTCTAATTACTGGAAAGCTGGTTATTAAAGAATGGGATAAGAGTTTGGGGTATTGTTTGAAATGACCATTGGCATTCAATACCTTTCTGTATTTGGACTACTGTTTGCTGTTACAGCAGCCATACAAGAACTTTTCTTCAATAAAATAAAGTCAAAATTGGTTTCCTGATTTCCATTTAGAACAGGAAATAAGTAAACGAGTGACTTTCCCAGTTTTTGATACTCAATTCTACAGATGATTGAGGTTGCATTCCCCACCCTGCAGGTCACTGATGCTGATTATGATTCTACTTATTTTTAATTATAAAGGTGTAGCACAGACTTTTCTCCATTTTAACTCTCATATTGTGAGTGTTTCCCCTCAGATTAGCCTGGATGCTTTGGTTAATGTAATCTTTCTGTCTGGAGGCTGATGGATATCAATTAACATTATGATTAGCTTCTTTATATCATCACATTATCAGCCTCACCTGTTTGGTCTGTTTTGCTGGCTTTATGAAACCAACACTGTATGTCAACACGGAAACAGGTTTTCCTTTGCATCTTCCAGCAGCTTGAGACTGAATCATTTACTTCTCAGCTCAAGGACAAACAACTTCCGAAGGAATAGAAAGGACTGGAGCGCACTGATTAATTCACGGCCTTTAACTGTGCAAACACTAACTTTTCAGCACAGTAACTAGTCAAACAGAACAAAGACACTAAGGTAACCATATATATTCAACCTACAATTCTCATTGGATGATTGTTTAAACAGGATTTCAAATCTATTGGATGGTGAATCCACAAGTTGTTGTGCAAATGCCACACCCTCTGCACCACAGTCACATCAGGAACCGAAGAACATAGATATATGTTATAGTTATGCACATAATGTGTTAATGCTGCTGCTGCTGCTGTGCAATAGCTAGAGCATTATATATCCAGCCAAATGGTCTTGTGTTGGGTATTAAATACAGTGCCGAACAGCATCAGTGCAACAATTTCAGCCTGGTCAAGAAATAACGTACACATAGAAGAATGAAGGTTCCTTCTCCTTTGTGCAGCCCTGCCTCTTATCGCAAACTCTTTGTCTCAACACTGAAAGGAAGCTTTTAGAATTCAGCATTTTCGAACGCAGCATTTCTGCTTATTTTCTGGAATTACACTGCTAATCCGATGAATAGCGAATGTGCGTGCACTGCTTGCACAGCGAAACCTGTTTTCCAAATGCTCACGACTTATTTTCGCTGCTGAGAAATTGCACAGAAAACAATTGACAGCGGTGTGTGCACTTGGGCATATCTGTCTCAGTGCATTACCACACACAGATCAATAAGGATTCTATTCTTGGCCATTAGATCTTGAAGCAGGGGATTGCCTGCCTCTCGCACTCTTTCCTATCTATTCCCTCTCTCTCTGCTCTATCGGCCTGTCCTCTCCACTGGCTCTCCCGCCAACCTCTTTCTCTATTCCCCTTCTTTCCCTCCTCCAGACAACACCAAAGGGACATTGTCATCTTCCCAGCTGGACAGTGGAAGCAGCAGCAGAGTCAGTGGCGAGCATCAAACACGGGACAGTTTTATGGGGGGATCACAGAAGTGATTGGCTTTATGGCTAGAGGGATCAACCGTCTCCTCGGAGGATTCGCGCACGCACTCACACATGTACGCACATATTCACTCGCACGCATGTACACATCCACAGACACCTCTGGTTCCTGCTGTAATTCTCAGTCCTCTGCCACGCTGCCAGGCTGAGGCCCTTGATCTGCCACTTCCTGTAATCCTCCATGGGAGAAGGGGCGCAACCAAATGTCCTGGCAGGCCATCCAGGCAAACAAACACACATACACAACAACAATGCATACACACCAGCAGCTGCAAGTGGCAAAAATAATGACCTCCAGGACACAGATGTGTATCAGCGCAGGGGTTGAAGGATGTCACGAAAACATGCAACCAGATAAAACTTTAAGGCGAGACACGACAAGCAACAAGGGTAAAAATTTAAATAGTTATCACTATGAATATTTCCCAGCTGATGAATCACATTAAGTAAACTATTTGTTGTATTAAAAGTTTTCTGAAATGTTATTTTCAAACATGCAAATTCTTGTTGTTTTTTTGTTGTTGTCAGAGGGAATTTTGTATATATCTCTTTTTATCACTCCATAAATCAGAAAATGCTGTCAACAGCCATTATAAATCCATTTTCACTATGTTCCTTGGAATAAAATGTTCTAAAAATCAGGCTCTGAATGATTTATGAAGAAACTTCTGTGTAAAAAAAACTTCAGAATATAGAGAGGAATAAAAGTGGAAAGTTTGGTGCATGTAAGTGCTACTAGAGAGGAGATTTCTGCCTAAAAGTATGAAAAAGTGTCAAGAATAGGCATCTGTGTATGTAAGACACAACAGGTGAGTAGGTCAACATTAAACTACTTACATTAAAACAACATTTTATATTTAAATATGCATATATGGCATTATCTGATGCTGACTGGTAAATATAGAAGAACTCTACAGAATGTTTTCTTTCCACTAGAAGAAGCAAAAAAGCCCAAAATCACAAAATTGACCAGTTCATAAAAAAAGCATTTTGGCCTGTAGTGTCTTGTCTTAATTAAAACACATTATATAAAAACCCACAAGCTGCAGCATAAAAAAAATGAATCGTGAAATCTCCATTATGCCACGCTGGTATCGTTGTCATCAGATAAAGAGAACGGGCTGACTAAACAGCAAATGACAGGAGAAGAGAACCAGAACTACAGAATAGATGGATGACTCCCAATTCACCTTCCCCTGACTCCGATAAGACTCTATCTGATCCACATCACTCAAACACAAGAGATTCCTCTGTTCATTCAATTTCAAAGTGACCAGTTTCAGCCAGTAGGAACCACCTGACAAGATCATTTCAGCCGAATCCGGTCTAGTCTGAGGGAGAATGCATTCTGATCTCTAAGCTGATTGGCTTCTTTTACACCAAGACTTTTTGAGTTTACCCAGTCTGGAGCTCACCGGAGTAATGTACCAGCCAGCAAGCCATAAGCCCCATTAAGCTTATTCACCAGTTCCTGCATCAGCCCTGACATTTCACCAGAGGAGGGATTTCATCTCCTATCTTCTAATACATGACAGAAACCAGGAATGTCTTCATCCAAAGCAGAGCAGCTTTTCAATCTGTAAATCTTTCGGATCATTTTCAGAAAAAAAGTGATGCGTCATTATCGCCTCTGTCTCCCTCACTCTGCCTTTGAGTGCAGAAAACATACCAAAGGTACATGGAAGTCTAGTAGCCTCTCCTCTCACTCTCCACTGTTTTTATTCTCACCTCTCCAGTGCAGGTGATGGAGACTGAGCCGCAGCCATAACTGCCAGCAGGTGGGAACGAGGGACAGCCAGGCGGACAGCTCTTCATCACACCGTAATGAGCTGGCAAAGGTTGTCGGACAGGCATGAGAACACATGGAGGACCTGTAAAAGCAAGCCTGACACAGGCAAGCTCGCAGGCGTTCTCTGAAGCTATACGACTCCCTGCAGTGCCATTTCATCACAAGCTGTTGTCCTTGTTTGTGTAAACGTCCTGATATTGCAAGGAAGCCGACGCAATGTTGCTCAACTCCTTTACTTCTCCAGCTCCACTGCAGTACATACTTCAATGTGTGTGGACTTTTCACTGGCATTTCTTGTGATTTAACCTTCAAAAACCCACCTGCCTTAGGGGTAGAGGTAAGCTTAGGTGTAGGATAAACTGCATTTTCAGAAACTGCAATATGTTACCTTTCAAATGAAGCCTTACACATGCATTTTGGCCTTTCAGTTCTTCTGCTACAAGCTTTGGTTCAGAAATTTGGAGTGGTCCAACCCTAACCCTAATCCTACCCTGAACCCTACCCAGGCAGGTGAGTTTTAAAAGGTTTAAATGTGTGAGCAATGTGAGCAAAAGCAGCTAAAATATGGGATTCAAGCGCTGCTGTGTTGGTCTATGTTTTAAGCTTTATCCTTCCATGTGACAACATCTGGAGCTTGTTACCGAAAACTCTTCAGCATGCTCTAAAAATATCCCCAAACCCCACCAATGCGCATAAGCATCTGACTATGGCAGCTCAGACATCTGTTCACTTACCTGCTGCTGCCTCCCCGGGATGCAGGCACCCAAAGGAGCCGCCACAGGCCACAGTCACCTATAACACTGGCAATGACAAGTGAAAGGATACAATCTGAGAGCTCCACTCTGGGTGCCGATGGCCAGTATCTTCTGCACGGGGTCGAAAGCCATGGCTGACGGCTGGTAGGGGAAGCCATGACGGACAGTCTGAGAGACGTGCAGAGGGATGGAAAAAGAAGGCGTTATCAATTTGCAATTCACAGCAGGGGTGTTGTTTTGTCAAGGGATATCACACACATGATTTTCGTAAACAAATGTCTCAGATGGATGTGGAAAGTGTTATGAAACAGAAATGTAAAGCCTGAAATCGCCCAGACAAGAGAAAACGAAAGACAGGAACAAATGCTCTTTCTATGCACCGTTACTCTGTTCTTCGTGATAGCTGATATTTGGCTTCGCTATTTAGGATCCTTTTATAATCATAGGACTATTTTGAGATTTCTTCTTCTCTCCCATTTCACTCTTTTTATCTCGTTTTCCTTCTCTCACTGCCTCCCACATGGAGTCGTGATTACACTGAAGTCTGGGAATGAAAAACACGGGAAACACACCAAAGAGAAGCGTTTGGTTATGATTTGTTGCAGGGCCTTTTCATGGAAGTGCGCTGTATGGAAAGGTGTTTCTGTTTTTCTGTCCACTCTCTGTATGTTTGTGTGTGTGACTGCTTTATGGCATCAGTCAGCTGGTGGTGGGCTGTTGGATTTGTTTGCTTAGCGGCAGAAGGCTAAAGCATGTTACATAAGAAGCACTCAGTGCAGCAGAGACACCTGCCTTCTCCGCAGAGAGACATTACAGAGAGTTTCTGTCCAGACAGACAGTGAAGGTGCAGGAGGGAGGATGAAGTCTTGCTCAAAGAGACTTCCATCAGATGTCTGGCTGCCGATAGACATATTTAGACATGCAATCCCTCCAGTGTTTCCAACCACAATATCCACTAAGCCCTCAGGTGAGTTGGCTTGCCTCTCGATAATGTTTTCTAGTTATTACTTGAGGCACTCTAACTTATTACTTCTGACAACTGCTAAAAATGAATGCAGTTTGAAGAAGTTCACCTCTCCTGGCCTTGGACTTCTGTACCTTACGTTGCTGTTTTGTTTTGTTGTCTGTGTCTCTTAAACAGACAAGGTCAACAATGACATGACATGAATCTGAGTTCCAGAGACACATAGATCTGCCATGTTAAATAAGATGAAGCTTATCAATGGTGAAGGACTGTGGTAGCTACCAGACTGGATGGTTGTGTTTTCAGCATCATGTCCAATAAGAAAAACTGAAAAAAAAAAATTCATTTTTAAGTAGTGTTGTATGAGGTATTTTCCATTATCAGTGTATTATGCACAGTTGATACTGATCGATACAACCGAATATTTAGAATATTTTTGCTGTATTACTTTGCCGTCATGCAGTCCAGTTTAAGTTTACGTTGGGAGAACTGATGCCTTAATCTTCTCTCTTTAAAGCCACCAGGCTCCATTGACAAAAACAGTGATTTTACCTCATAGAGCATGCTAGTGCTAGTCTACCGCTTCCTTGATTTGTTAACTTGTGTGTTATTGGCTGACTTTGGTGTATTAAATAGTTCAGTTAAACAGTTAGTGTCATTTTGTGAATTAGACTAACTGATCAAGGCAGCAGCACACCAGCAACTCCCTGGTTCTGCGAGTACAATTACTGTATTTGTCAATGGAGTCTGGTGGCTTTAAACAGAGCTTTATGAATAGAACTTCCCCCCACATTAACTTAAACGGGACTGTATGATTGCAAGGTAAAGCAGTGAAAACATTCTAGATCTATAATGTTCGCTTAAACTGAAATTAATTTTTTTGCAGCTGACCCCATCCAGAACAATACATCGCTTAGCTTTCATGCCAGCACTCCTGCCTGCTTCTCCAAACTGGGGGCACTCAGACCACTATCTACTGCAGGTAATACATTGACTTTGGATAAGTAACTCATACAACTTGACTTTAAAAAATCTTTACTACCCCTTTAAAATCTAAAAATACCCCATAGAACTATTTTTAATTCCAGAGTCAGAACTTTAAAAAGAAACCACATACAAGCCATTTACGACGCAGGTTAAATATATGGGGGAATCGATAGCAAGCACACAGTGATGCCAATAAAAGGCCACATCATGGCATTGGGGCTCACATGGGGAAATCCTGATTTACCATTATAGTGGGCTAAGATTTATAATACACTGTATGTAGACTGGAAAGTGTTTATTAACCCCATCCATTGTTGTGGCCAACTCAGACCGAGAAGGGCAAGCCTTTTTTTCAGGCCCCCACTCACTTCAGGCGCCATCAGTCCCCAATGGATCAATGATCTGGGGGAAAAGTAGTGTATGTGTGTGTGAGAGAGAAAGAGAGAGAGAGAGAGAGAGAGAGAGAGAGAGGATGAGGGGAAAGAGAGGTGGGGGAAGAAAAGGATGGGGATGGAGGAGACACTGCAAGGAAAAGACAACGCGAAAGTAGATGACACACACACACGCACACATTAACCATAAACCAGCGTTTTGCTAATCCAAACCCAGCAGATTATGCAAGAGAGGATCAGTTTGGCCCAACCCCTCGATATGACAGTTCATGCCAAACACGCATGCAGCAATTGATGGTATTTCCACAGAGGATAAAACCCTATATTAGCATAATAATAAATATCTAGTTGGTTTGGGAAATAGAGCGAATACATACATATAATCATACAGGAACTTACTAATGTTTATTGTCCTGTCGCCAGAGCGCATTCGCCATACAGTATGCGCATTGTAGTTAGGTACGTTACAGGCTACCTTTGGCTTGGACAAGCACAGGAGGCTTTAATCATTAAACCTTTTAAAACAGGATTCTTGTCAAATAATGAATAAACCTTAATCCAGCAGGTGCTCGCTGTACTTTAGACTCCAGAGCAAAAATGCTTTGCCGATTAATTAATTTATTGTGTGGAGCCCACTTGCACCTGCCGTATCCTAAGATGGGATACGCGCAGTACAAACTGTGACTAATAAAAAAAAATGCGAAAGCTGTAACATAAAAAAAAATCATCAGGCTTCGCCCACCTTGCAGAGCTGGAAATGATCGGACTGGAGGGTCTCCTGGATCAGATGGTTCTCCTGTGGCCCCACTTGGACAGACGGGGTGGAGGAGGACACCTCTTTCAAGCCGTCCAGCACCTTCCTGATGTTGAACTTCTTCATTTTCAGACTGCAGAGCACAGAATTGAGATCACCCGCAAAAGATAAAGGGGATAGCCACTTTCTCTCGCACACATTCACACACACGCGCTCTCTCTTTCTCTCTTCTGATTTCCTCTGTAAATCTCACATTTTAGTGCTTGTTTTTTAGCGCAGTCTCCATGCTGGAAGGCTCTGGGTGCGCTACCGCACAGGTCGCTTCTTGGTGTGGAAATTTTGGAGACGGGCTGCCGGGGATGTTGGTGCGTCGGTGTAATTTGCTCGGAGTCCGTGCTGTGCCCCACTGCGTCTCGGTGGCTCCGCTCCTCTTCTCGGCTTCCCTCCCCTCCCCTCTCGGCTGTGTGCGCCGCTCAGCCAAGGCGGAAACGCAGCGCCGAGGTGGTGTTGGTGCTGCTGCTGCTGCTGCTGACGCTCTTGCGCATGTCTGAGAGCACAGGCTTCAACACAAATCCCGCCACCTTGCCAGCCCCCTCTCTCTCTCCCTCTCTCTCTCCTCCTTTCATCTGCCCCCAGCGACAACGCCCCCCTCCCTCCCCTCTCCGTCGCACGCACACATAGTAGGTTTTGCTCCACTGCACCTGGTGATGTTGGGATGCTGCGGCGTTGTGAGTGTCTGTGGAGACAGACGAGCAGACAGACGGGGGCTCGGTCCCATTCTTTCTACTACACCCTCGCCTTTCCCACTCCGCCTCTGTGTTGTGTCAATGCGTGGAAGGTTCGCCATATTAAAGGCCATCCCAAACCACAGTGGATAGTGGGAGAAGTGGTCTATAAAATCTTGCTGTGGCAAACTGGGGAACCTGCAAAAACATTGCATTAATGTGCTGCATTGGTGAGTTTAGAAGAAATCAAAGAAAATGTGGTGACATTAAAATCAAATGCAGAAATAAAAGCATCATATCATCCCTGAATTTATTCTACTTACATGTCTGGGCGTGGATCTTTAAAAAGAACATATCATGCAGGCCTAATAAAGTATATTGATTTCATTTTATTGTTTAGGGATGCTTTGCATTTGCAGGAAAACAGCTCATAAAATAAGCCAACAGCTGAGCAAGCAATGCATCTATCAGTATCCATGGTGACGGCAGTTTCCTGCTAATGGTAGGAGTCCCACAGTTCACCTGTTATTTATACCCTCCCTCTTAATATGGAGAACTCTCCACAGCTGCAAGTGTGACTTCATGCGGGAGTAACACTTCACAGTGAAGAGCTGCTGGCTTTGGGAAAGGCCCCTGCATGAAATATTTAAGGACATAATGTCCATATTTTAAAGGTATACTATGCAGGAAATGCTGTTTGTAATCACAACATTCAAACTTGGGCCCTCCTCTCCAGCTTAACAAAAGTGAAAGTGTCTGTATTGCGCTTATTTAGGATTTTTTTTCGGCAATATATCTGCAATTGTCCAAAAAACATCCTAAACACAGCAAAAGGAATAACTCCTTTGCCAGGTTTTGCATATATCAATCGTCAAGCATATCAAGGACAATAATTACGCTTTTTTTTTTTATTCTCCTGTGCTGGGATACAAATTCCCCCCAAAAAATTTTCGCATCAGAACAGCATCAAATTAGGATTATTATTATTATTTATCTTGCAGATGTGCTTCAACTGACCTTTTACATTCATGCCTCGTCTCCACAAGCACTTCTATTTTTTGCACGTTCTCCTGGGGGTCCAGTTTCCTTCCACAATCCAGAGGATATGCTGATTTAGCAGCTGGGCTACATGGCAAAATCTTCATAGTAATAATTTAATATCTCACGAACGATATATATCATGATGTAGTATTTTATGGCAAATAAAGGAATAAATAGTCTAAATAATTGACCATGTGCAAGGATCAGAACATGGTGTTAAACGTAAATATTGCCATAACAAATATCGGTCGCTGGTCATCATTGCGAGAGAAACAATACAGTAAGATATAAACATTATTAATTTCATATTCTTTTTAAGATATATATATATATGTTCATACTGCCCTATGCTGACTCGGCAGCACTGATTTGTTCATCCCTGGCCGTGTCTCCTTCAGTGAGAGGAGTTCAGAACCTCGGTGCAGCTGTGTATGTTTGTAAGGTCACAGATGAAAGTAAGGGCCTTGACAAGCTCAGCTGAGGCTGCTCATGCTTGAGTGACACTGACGTTGCCACCTGTTTGGGCTGTTTGCTAACACGCTCGTCTTCGACAGGTTGCCGCCGGCAGCAGGGACGGGGGTGCAGCGGCGGAAGTAATAGCTGTGTTTGCGCTCTTGCTAACAACACCTGATGCCAACTCTGTCACCACCTGGAGAAAGTCCAAAAAAGGACATTTCTGCGTCCACCATAACTGCGCATTGTAATAATCAATGCTGATTACGTGAGCTCGTCCGTATGTGTTTCCACGTAAGCAGTCCTTTGTTGATGTAAAGCACGCATCAAGGAAATGAAGATGCTATTGAATAAAAGGGCAGAAAAAGATATGAAGAGGAGCAGGGAGCAAATTATTAATTCAGTAATCGTACAAGGGTGGCTTGAGAACAATTGTTGCAATGCTGATTTGCATAATGAACTGAAATTGACCATACGCACCTTCCAACCTCAACTGATATCGCCTGATCCAGAATACATTACGCCAGCAAACAAAGAGCTCCTTATTAGTCAATCCTTGCATGTGTGCGAGTGAGTGAGTGATGTTGGAGGGGAGGGCTTTTGGCGACTCTGACATCAGTGATTTAATTTAGCACCATTGTGTTGCGGCCGGGGCATTCATCTGCCTGCATTGTGTGTATGTGTGTGTGTTGTATTTTGAGTCTGACTGCTGTGTTTGTGCTCTTTGATAAGGGTTTCCACTGAGGCAGCGCTGTATTAGCGTTTTTTTTTTGTTAAGAGCCAAAGTGTAAAGACAGCAGGACAGAAAGAAACGCGAGAAGAGAGAGGGGGATGGTCAAGAATTTGCCAACTGACCTATAAACGGTTTTTAAAGCAAAGAGCATAATGACGATTTCATTCATAAGCTATTTCGTAATTCTTCTGGTCTAAAAATGTTTGAGTCAAAATGCACCAGAGTTCGGTTCCTTGCAGGCGAGAATGCAGTCCGAACCAAAAGTAGGAAGCGAACCAAAACGCAGTGCATTCTGGGTTGAATTTCAGGATGAGCATCAGGCACGGTATTAGCAGGCTGAAAAATGTCTCATGGACAGACGTGGTCTAATGATGAAGTAAAGGCCCTTATTCAAGTATGGAAAGAAGATCACAGAACACAGATGCTTGTGGCTACAGACAAAAACAACCAAAAATGGTGGCTAATGTATCTAATTGCACAGTAGGTCACTGCTGCATAAAAGTGAATAAACTCCTCCAACAACACATTAAAGTCTGCGAGTTGCTTTGAAAAAGTGTCAGCTCTTTCCCCCACATTTTCTGTCCAATAGACAAAGGACAGCATCAACAGCGTAACATCCGTTTACCATGCTTGGTGCGCTTGATAAAGCATTGTGGAAGCAAACTAAACCAAATGAAAAATGCATCAATTTTGCAACAGAAACAAACAAGAGAAGTGATTTGAGTTTTAACACTGTAGTTTTTGGATTTGAGAGGGCTGATTTTTTTGGATTGTCTAAACCACATGTAAGGTTTTGGAAAATGGGTTCCACTTGAGGTACAAGTGCTGCAAAGACAGATTGAAGTAGCTCATGCTTCACTTTTAATAATCTGCACACCTGTCAAGTTTTGAAATGAAATGGCAGCCTGCTCTTACTGTCAGTGTAGTAAAGCTTACTTTATTTTTGTAAAAAATCTTTGGTACTTTTTTTTTTTTTGCACAATCGTGTGTGCAGCCTGGTCTTGCTGCAGTTGCTGGGGATCTTTTAGGCGTATACAAATTCTCCTTAACGTCTTGCAAGTTGAACTATCTCCTACAACGCGGTAACCCTTCTTCACAACAACTGTAGGTGGACCAATTAAATCAGTGCAGAACACTCTGCCCCTGCACCCCCGCCATTATTTGTGTATTATCATTCAACACAACAACTGGGAAATATGCAAATTGAACAGAAAGAGATTTATTAACTGTCATGCACATGAGCAGAGCACTAATCCAGTGCTAATCCCAGGTCAGAGGTCGGGCCGTATGAGCCAGGAGTGTCTCCAGTATGATAACTATGACAGACTGCATCAAGCAGCTACTGCACAAACGTTATGCCCTCTGTTTTGCTGAAATGACAGCAGTATAGCATCCATCCACAGTGGCACAAGACTGTTTAAAGCTATGCTGTTAATCAGTTAACACAGAAACTAAATACACTGTCTATATTAATTTATATTATATACAATGTGTTTCTTCTTTGTTTTGAAGACACAGAAGCGCAGCATGAAGTATATTGTTGTGCAGCAGATTGCAGAGTGAAAACCGCCTACATACTGTACACATGCAAATTTGCATACATTACACAGCTGTTTGCATGAATATGCATCTACATACTTCATACACATACATCTGCATGCATCTCATTAGTATGATTTTACAGTATAGGATTGTACGTCCTCTGATTATATAAAAATGTAGTTCACTTGTATTCACATTTTGAATGGAAGAAGTGCGCAGATCTTTTACTGGAGTGGAAGCAGTAATAACACATTGTAGAGATACAAGTAAAATATTTACATTTTAATGTTTTACTTGAGAAAAAGCATTAACATTGATATCATTTACTATATAACTTAGTACAAAAATGATAAGCACTCACTATGCAAAATCTTTCAGTTCAGAATTATCATATTACTGGATTATAATTAGTGATGCATCAGTGTGTTAATCACTTTAATACTGTAGCTGGTAAAGCTGTAGGTCATTTCAATTACTTTTTCTCTGGGTAACTTAACCTATTAGTATATAACATCATATATTATTTGATTAAAAATCTGACGAAATTTGCAAAATCAGTCAAAACATTTGGCTGAAAAGTGAGTACAATATGGTGTTTTTGGTCACTTTAGGACAGATAATGATTTAACATGTATCAACTGACTATAATTGGGCCATTAAAAAAAATTAGACATTTAAAAAGCAACCATTTAAAAAAAAGAAATTGTCATATTCTAGTGAGTTTTTGGACATCCTATAATATGGTCCTGACTTAGACTATTGATAGAAGTGGGAATCTTATGTGATACATACGAGATTTAAATGTTGTGGAATTTTCATTCTTATGCTAAATATGGTCTTTGAAAAAATGGGGTCAATAACCCACACTTGCAAAGTGACTATAGTAAAGTATAAAGTAGCATAAAATGGAAATACTCAAGTAAAGTAAAATTACTGCAATATTATGCTTGAGTGAATATACTTAGCTATATTCAACCACTGTTCTATATGTTTACTGATTTTCTTCAACATAACTCAAGAAAATGAATGTGGACTTATGTAAACAGACAACAATGCACACATGCACAAAGACTAAGTGTCCTTACACACAGACTATTCACCTCTTGTGGATTTTAG
>CAFUXE010000040.1:648537-662817 GCA_903364295.1 Serranus cabrilla | reverse complement strand
AAAATCACTGTGTGGTGCATAATTCAGGATGTACACTTAAAGGAATAGTTCAACATTTTGGGAAATATACTAGTTTTTGTGCTGAGAGTTAGACTGTATGAAGCCACTGCCAGGATGATGCTTAGCTTAGCTTAGCATAAAGACTCTAAAAAGCATCTACTAACACAAAAATATAGAACATTTGTTGACTAGTTTTCACAAATCTGTATGTTCTGTGCTCACAAGAGACTCATTATTCCAAAGGTGCAACATTATAAAGAAAACTTACAATGTGGGTGCATTTCCTTTGGGTGGTGCCAAAGAATCATGTCATGAGTGTAAATGCTGAGCTTCATTGCACTGATCATCATTCTGTCTAAACAGTCTTATGTGTTTACCATATGTATGGTATTGTATGTGATGCATGACCTTCCATACAAGATCAATTTATAATGAGCTGCTTAGAAAACCTCCAGGACTTGATGGATTTCTCAAAGAAAGACAGAAAGCTCATATGCTTCAGTCACTGGCTCTAATAATAATAATATTAATGATAATGAACATCATCATATCTGATGTAACGGTATTACTTATCCTATATGGTCAGGCTTATATAAAGTATACTTTTCGTAACAACTGCATGTTATTTCTGACACACGTCTGTAGAACAAGGTCTGCTAATGGACAGAAATGGATCTCTGATCATTACCTTGACAACAAAGCATGTTTAGCCCTCTTTTGTAGCCTACTCACAATCACAACCAGTTGTCACTTTAAGTGCTATACCTTCCCCAGATGTTCTCTTTAAATCCACTGTCTTTATAATATTTTTTTTCTTTGTTTGGAAGAGAGGACACGATGGATCAATATCCATATGATTTGTCTTCTTTGGCTTTAGACAACGCCCAGGGAACGTTCCCAGAAGTTGTGTTTTTAACATAAAAAAACATGATATATTTTAAATAATTACTTGTCCTGCCTGGACAATACATAAAACCTTCTGTAGTATTTTTTACTTTTGAGTACATTTAAGTATATTTTGATGCCGATACTTTTTTTTACTAAAGTACTTTAACTTGGGGTATTAGTATTTTTGCTTAAGTAAGGTATCTGAATACTTTTTACAGATCAGCATAACAACTAACTGATAAACATGAGTGAATATAAGAGACATAACTTGATGAGGGCTGTAACCCTTTGAAACTGAGCCATATGAGATTTAAGGAAGCTAAAAAAGGAGAACAGTATAGCTCACTGAAAAATAACTGTGTGTATATTGAATATTTGACAGAGATGTTGTCATAGAAACAGAGAGATGCAGAGAGAAACCATGAACGCCCAGGCAGTTCCTGCTGGTTACAATGTCCTTTTCGTCATTCACAAAAGTAAGGGCAACGAAATTGATTAAGGCATTCTTGAATTATTACCTCTGAAATGGAAAGTGAATTAAAGAGCCACCACAGTCTCCACACCACTCGGGGAATGTGTATCTACTTTCACTTAATTTCATCATCCCTCTATGTGGGTCCATTTAAGAATCAAATATTTTCTTATTACTTGTGGGAAGTCTAATGCACACACGCAATCACCCACCCACATACACACACACACAATGGCCGACTGTCTCCTTGTTTTCAAGGTTACACCAGAGTTCTTCTGTCGCTCACAACACATTTGCATCAAACCACCAGCCAACAGCTGCCAATTAACAAGCAGCCTCTCCGTTAATACACACACGTCACTGCCAATTAGAGTGTCGGGTGATCTCTCTCTCTAACAACAGAATGGTGTGACACACATAATACACTCACACCCAAGCAGTATACCTCATACACAGGAGAGGAGGAGGAGAAGGAGGAGGGGGGGTTTAGGGGTAAACAGCAAATAACAGCTAATGTTTTAGAAAGGGAGGAATGAATTGGGCGAGAGGGAACAGTGCAGAGTCAAGAGGGATTGTTCTGTGCCAGGAACAAGGCTTTCAGGATTAGCTCATGCAGTTACAAGAGTAGAAATAGTGGTTGGCTAGATGAGGCCTGACAGACTGAACAGACACTCAAAATGCAGCGTGAGATGCACACATCACGCAGCAGCAGCACACTTTTATGAGCAGAAAAACAATGAGCAATGCAGACATTGTGCTCAAAGTTTCCTGCAGAGCAGTAAGAGATGGATTCATCTATGAAATCTGCGTGAAAGTATTCACACAAAAATAAATTACAGGTAAAGTTTGCTTGTGCAACCTCTGCAGCATCCTTGCACGAGTCCACCAAAGATCTGAATCATACATTGTATATTACTAATTTGAGTCCGATATCATATTGAAAGGGGAATCGCCTCCCACCGAGAAGAATTTTAATAAATGAATTGTCAGCAGCAGCAGGGTACAAAAGCTTTAGAGCAGGAGCAGATTACTGCAGGATGACTTTGCACATGCACACACACATACAAGCAGGCACAATAACTCTCTCACCCTGCTATCTTGTACACACACACATCCACACACTCTAACACACATAGAGCATAATAATAATTTTCTTCATGCAGCAGCACAAAATTGAACTATTCATTATTGTCAAGCATGAAAACAGCATAGTGCAGGCATGGTAATGAAAACCATTAATGTCCACCGCCACTAGATGGCACCCTCTTCCTTTTCATTTCCAATTTGGCTTCTCATTCCTCAGCTGGTCAGCTGACTCAGACCAACTACATGCACTCCAAATACTGAGCTAAGATAAAGGGCACTTACTAATTACATCAAAATCATTTGAAAAAGAAACACCCAATTGATTAACAGTTATGCATATGAGAGACCGTGTTGCTGAAAAGATTTGCTAACTATCTGTGCTGCATTTTCCAAATACAAAACTGTCTCAGTTTTGCAGGAATGCACTCTTGTGGGCTTCTATCAGCAAGAATATATCAATTAACCAATCAATCAGTACCACTCAGCTCGTGGGAGGCTGGCTGTACCCAGCATGCCTTGAGCCACACAATCAATACAGTGACCTTCAAGAAAACAAAAAGATTTGCGGAATATGATCAGGCACACCGGGCATCAAAAAGTCAAATCCATACATTGCTAGTGAGATGGCCTGACATTCTCAGTCTAATGAAAAATGCACACAGCCAATGACATGTTTCTTCATTTAAAATGTATTAGATTTGATATTCTAGATTAAATGAACTACAACGATTGCTTTTGTAGGTGAACAGTGGCTCTGTTATAAATGAAAGACGAAGAATATACATGTGTGGTAGAAGAATATTTTTTTAAATATGACACAGAGAATACAGTGCAACTGTTGTTAAAGTTTAAGTATATTTAGTAAAGAAAACATTAAACTTTTTTAAAATCCTTAGTTTTCCATTTTTAAAGAGTAAAAGACATAAGAGGCAACAGCTCTGAATCAGGTTCAATCGCTTGGTCAGGTATTATATCATCATGTGCAGGCTGTGATGTTGTGATTAAATGAAGATTTTTCAGTGTTCAGGCAGACTTGTTGAGAGGTGTCTGCTGAGGAGAACTGAGACTGGAACTCGGTGCCAAAGACCATCATTTCTTCTTGCCAGCACTCTTGGCACGTTTGTTGGGCTGCTGGGTGGCAGCAGAGGTGGGGGCTGTTTTTTCTAGAACTGCATGCTGGGCCTCCTCCAGAGCTTGTTTCTCTTCTTGTTCCTTTTTCACGGCCGCCATCTGACGGCTACTAAATGCCTCGCAAGCGTCTAGGAATTTCTTACAGCGTTCCCACAAGGCTGCCTGGAGACAAGACAGAGAAGTAAAAAGAAAGACGTTACAGAGTGATGTCTCACCAGAGGGAGAAGGAAGATGGTGACAGATCTTCCTCCCTCTCTTTTACTTTGATAGTCAGAACTGATCATTATGGCTGTCTACATCACACAATGCTCTCCGTCTTGACTGACCTGCATGTTCACATACATCTGCAGCTGGTGATTCATTAGCTCCTTCCTGTTGAGCTCCTGCTGTTTCTGATGCTCCAGCACATTGTCTCGGACCAACCGGTAAGTCTGGATCTTTTCTAAGCGCTCCCTCTGCTGGATCTCCTCGAACCGTGAGTCCATAAGCACTGGAAAATCCTTTTGGCGTCTACAGACGTATACAAGGACTTATATGCAGTATATATTAGCAGTTATTTTACCTAGCAGAACGTAGGAGTCGCTGCTCTACTGCTGCCTCAATCGGTTTTGTTTAATTGTGGGGCTGAACTGGTCATTTAAAACATCAAAGTCAGACAATAACATAAGCAAACTAAACAATCAAGGCAATGGCAGACCAGCAAGTCCTGTGTTCTGCAATGTAAAAAAACAGTTTTTGTCAATGGAGTCTGGTGGCGTTCACAACAGTCTAAGTTCCTCCTGCATAAACGATAACAGGGCTGTCTTATGGCAAGGTGAAGCAGGTCAGATATTCTAAATATAGTGTACACTAAAACTGATATTGACTTTGTTTTAGGTCTAGCTGTTGCCTCTGTCTACTGCAGTAAATAGCTTAGCTTCTGTGCCAGTACATTGCCTGTATATCCATACTGGAGGCTCTCCAACTGCCATTTACTGCTGGTAATAAACTGACGAAGTACCTAATACAACTATCCCTTTAGTTCATGAACCGATGCCTTTTAGAACTTTTCGATTCTGTCTCGAACCAAAATGTTGCTGGATGGTTTATTTGTTCGTAGCGGACGCTCAAAACTTTCTCTGAGAGGTTCTATTAAATTCTGAAGGGAGTATTTTGAGGATCAGATATTAAACAAATACTATCAGCTTAAGCTATAGAAAATGTTATCAAATTCTTCCAATTTTTACAGGCTGCTCCGTGAGACGGGACAACCGACAATGTTGACACAGGCAGGACGAATAAAAATGGAAATGTGGCAGATAAATGCAGAGATAGACAGAGGAAATGATGGGCCCACAGTCACACACGTCTTATCACATATCCCAAGTCGTATATACAGATTGATATCTGAGAAGTCTATTTGGTTCTGGTTGTAACCACCGGATTTGGGCATTATTCCGTTAAGAAATGAGTGTGTGTGTCTGTGTGTGTGTGGAAAGAGTAGGGAAAAACATACTGTAGAACGAATAAGTGACGCAGTTAGTCAGTCAACATGTGTTTGAGAAAGAGAAATGGCTGAAGAGCCCTCTGAGGCACATACGCAGAGGGAGGAATTCAAATAGAGTTAAAAGTGCTAAATATGGCTGCCTATTTCCTATATGCTGACCTTAATGAAGAGGGGAGGCCAGTGGAGGTGAAGCTGGAGTTCATTTAGGTTTAATGAACATTTCCCGAGTTTAACCTCTTTCACGGCCTTCAACAAGGTGTATGCAGATGTAAAGAAGATGGCATGAGTGTGTGTGCATGTGTGACGTGCCCTTCGGTGTGTCTTTGTGGGAGAAAGAGAGGTGTGTTGCAGACTAATCAGGCGCCCCTAATAGACTACTCCTCGAGATCTCTCTCGGCTCGGATTGCTGGCCACACTGTCAGCAGCCATTAGCAGCTGGACACGGACACACGTGCGGCCACACACACCCACACCCACACCCGCAGCAGGATAGGTTGGAGAGGTGATGGGAAAGGGGCACATCTCATTGGAGCAACGAGCTCATTGGGGTCCTGAAATAGCTATCTAATTAACAGACCCAAATATCATCTCATTTATCATGGAGAGGGATGGACAGAGGGAGGAGAGGAGAGGTGGTGTGAGGGAGAGCAATGGGAGACTCTGAGGGGATCCGCGAAGGGAGACTCTTCCCTTTAGAGCACTGACGAAAACTAAAAATCGACATTTTACATAAAGACAAGCAGGAATCTCATAAGTAAGGATGCTACAAAAATGATATTATACAGAAAAATTTGCCTGAATCTTAAGACATATTTTCCAGTATATTCAATTATGAAATGCTTCACTATAGTTATTTCAATGTATACATTGAACAGAACATTTAGTCAAGCAGCTCCTTTCATTTCTTCATCTTAGCCTCTCCTTAGTGTCTATACATTACACAGTATACATCGCTGTCCTCTGGAGACCATTCGTTGCCCTTTCAGGCCAGCCAAAGTGTGCAGTCTTGTAACACTGCGGTTCACAGCACCAATGGGAGCAAAGGTCATAAACACAGGAAATCACAAGCAATGTCCTGCAGACCCTTTACTGAAGCAGCCAATCTGCTGAGGGTACGTGTGCTTGTATGTTCACCAACATAGCAACATGCATTCTGAAAATACACAGAAATACATGCACGCACAATCCCTGAGTGAAACCAGGCCTCGCAGCTATGACTTAATTAATGCAGACAAAACTAGAATAGCAGAGTGATCCAACGGCAACATTAGGCAACTGAACTTTATGCAAACAGAGCTTCATCAGGAAAATAGCCTCTTAGAAAAATACAGTGAGAAGATGAGTCTGGAATCTTGGTTATTTATGTATTATTCTACATTGCTGCCCTCTAAGCATAAATATGTCTGTTGGGACACACAAGATCATCCTGCAATGTATAGTCATATGATTTGATTTTTAGATTTTGCCTTGAATGTATATAAAGAATAAATAATTAAAACTATGTATATTTCTATGCTCCTTATATATAGATTTATATTATATCATATATATATTTATATTTTATATGTGCTATTTTTCTTTAATGGATACATTTGTAATGGTGGAGTACCTGATGAAGGGAGTGTAGTCCATGGGAGAAAAGGAGCATGAGGTATCAGTCAGCTTTTGAGTAGATGGACTGAGAGAGGCATCAGGACCAGGTCTGGAACCATCTGCCAAAGAACCAATCAGAAAACATCTCATATTAAGACTATCTATGAGACAAGTTGTGGGGACAAAACATGCCCAAAAACATACATTTGTGCGAGTGTATGAAGATAATGGTACCTTGCTCTCTCCTTTCTGATTCATCTGTAGTTTTCTCATCACCTGCTTGATGTTGAAGCTGGTTACAAAACTTGAGACGAGACTGGAAAGCCTGAGAGAAAGCAAAGCATTCCACCTTTGGAGTATGTTTGAGTATAGAAAGTATCTTAAAAAACGTTGTAAATGATACCTCCGCTTGTTTCTCTGATAACTTCAGATCCAAACTCCAAATGACTAAAATCCTTCATCTGGTTAGAATATATAGTTAAAAATTACCAAGATCTAAAATTGTATTATACATAAAGTATGTGGCTAAAAACATTTTACTGTGGAAAAATGACATACTATATCTTTAAAAGTATTTAAACTATTAAGTAATTATATAAAATCACAATTTTCGGGCTACCTTGGCACTGCGACCTGGTTCAGCCATTTCCCAGGCTTTTTTGGTGGTTTTAATCTGGTCCAGTCTCTCTGTGTCCTTCGTCACCTCTATGCTCTCAGTTTTGCTCTTGTCACTGACCACACGCAGAGTCCAGTTCGCTTTTGTCAGGTCAAGGCTCTGCACAAACATGTAGACACACAAAGCACAAAGAGAGGAAAACATACCACACAAGCCCGAGCACACAAACATCCCAGTTGAAGGTCGCGGCACCACAATACGTTATGAGCATGTCTCTTTCAATGAGCCACTCAGACAGTCTGGTACACAGCGGGACAGGATTATATGACTTGTTCAGCTGTCTCATCTTCTTTGTAAATAATAGATCATTTTTAGTTCATTAATTCAGAGATCATTGTGTTCTCTAGCTACACCAATGTTGTGCTGCCAAAAAAAATCATAATGGAAATTTATTGATGAGCACTAATATTCTGAAAATCTGCCTCTCAAATTTCATTGTCTTCAGGCCTTGACATGCAGCTCAGGACAGAAAAAAAGACACTTATTACATGGAGCAGATATTTTTCAAGCAGCTGTGTTCCTGACTACTAAACCAAGACCATTATACCACACCACATGGTTATAGTGTGTGATCAGCATCTCTTATTCAGTGTAAATACATGCAGGTCATGCTGGCAGTTGATGCCAGTCTTTCTTTGTGAGCCAACAAAATATGTGACCTGCCTGATAAAACAAACAAAAATTTAAGTGAAATAAAAGAGATGTCAGGACTGAGTTCAACTATAAATATAATTATCTGTAAAGAGGAGTTAAGTGTGCACTCAGTTGAAGTGCCTTCACACCGTCCCCTTAAAAAAGGTTAATATTACCACTTTTGCAAATTCTTACTAAGATAACATGACAAATACCAGTGTACCTTAGAAAAATACATTTTAATCAACAATGTGTCCTTATGGAAACAGTGAAAAAGCAGTACATGGCTTTGCTTTGAGTGAATAGTCTACTGCATTTGACCTGGCTCGAACTCCTGGCTTTCATTTGTAGCACTGTAATAAAATTGGCTCTTGCAATCGAATAAGAGTTAATGGAACACAATATTATTTGGAAATGCAATTTGGCAGATATGATGAAACTCTTTCAGATGTATCTTTGGCTGCACAGGGACCACTGGCAGTCAGTGAATAGATTATTCTTCAACAACTAAACCCTAAAAATATATACATAAAAAACATATATATTCCGTTGACAGTGATGTTTTGTTGTTCTCTGTGCTCGATACTAACACTGATATCAGATATCAGGCAATACTGACTCATATCTGGATCAGGTATCATGACAATGGGGCCAATCTATTGAATTATTTTCTATGTTTATATACTATAAACATTGCATACTGGAATTTTAATTCCTGTTAAAGTTTTGACCTATTTGTTGCTGTATCTAAAATGTTTACACTTAAATTGTAACTGGTTACATTTTAAGATTTGTTTGACCAGCTGTTAAGGCCCAATTTATTATCTCAATGATAAATAACAATCCAGTAGGTTTACATCTACATATATCTTTGCTACATTTTGTCTTTCCAATGCTTAAGTCATGCCTGATGTTGCTTTACACATATAAGAAAGATCCCAGTCACATTGGTTGGTACTCAGTATCTGCCACTACCCAAAGCCCAGTTATCTGCATTAATATCAGGATTAAATACAATGGATCGGTGCATCGCTAATCTGTGCTGAAGTAAAGTCTTACCGCTCCCTGCTTGGAGCCAGATTTAGAGCTGGCAGCCGGCTTCCCCTTCTCCTTGTTGGCTTTGGGTGTGTCAGACTTGTGCGGCGTGTCGGCGGCGGATGAGCGGTTTGAGTCTTCAGGCTTGTTTACTACATTTTGCAAACAGAGATAAGGTCAATTCACTTTTTCTGTCACCAGCCTCGATTTACATCATAAATACAAGCAACTTGGTATTAGTTATGTGTGAAAAGCATGACTATTATCATGTAACCAACTACTAAGTAACATTTTCTGTGAAGAGCTCTTTTATAGTACATTTTCAGTGAATTGAAATGCATTTATAGGATGAAAACAGTTAGCTGAAGTGTTTTTCTAGTGCTATAGATCCTGTTCTTCAAACAAACATACATACAGTATACGTATTTAAGATTAAAGTGATTAACTATGGAGCAGAGGGGCAGACAGACATACATTACATTTGTGCAAAATTACCCTTCCTTTGCCAAACTTTTGACATGTTTTGATCCATTTAATTATAGTGTGAAACCAAAACGACTTCCTTTGTCAACACACACGTCCATTAGTGTGTCTTCATCTTCACAATAAACCCCAGCTGTTCACATTCTACTCAGCACAATTAAAGCTCATCTGAAGCGGGAGTGTGACAAACACTGCATGTGTTGTGTGCTCGCATGTGTGCTAGATGGCACTGTTGCACTTTAAAGCTAAATCAAACACAACCCCCAGCTTAGACGAAGCATTAACTGTGAGTCTCACTCCTCTGAAATAGAGAGGCATAATAATCCATCATTTAGCTGACACCCTGCCATTCTGCCTGAACAGCTTTGGTGCATGCTCATTGAGTTACTCTTATCTTGAGTCATACAGAAATTCAATGTTCAAATTGGATCTAAATATCAATCTGTGCTGTAATTTCAGGCTGCTACATGTATTGAAAACTGATTTCCAGCTGGCTAAACTTAAATAGAATGTAAAAAAGCTTTTTTTCACCAAGAGATTTAAAGCCCCATTCATATGCAGAAACTATAGCACAGTAAAGAAAATAAAAAATACCACCATAACTGCGCATACAGCTATTACTGACTGCTCTGACGGTATGTACTGGGGTTTAAAGCAGAGATGGGTAAATGTGCATTCATTAGACATGCGCACTACAGTATTTTGACTGCAGCTTGTTAAAGCCGTTTCAAAGCTTGGCGTGGCATGTAGTGCGTGTGTATCAATGTAGCATGTAGGGAGCATGATCAAGGGCACAGCCTCACCACTGAGACAGAGTTAAACTGGGTGAAATTAATTCACTTTCCTGCTGAGATATTTCCCAGGGCACCAGGGGGCAAGAGCCAACTTCATTTGACTTCCCATTGACCCACTTTCACAAGCTTATTGGAAAACAGGAGGTTTGTGTGGACACTGGTCGAACACACATGGATGAACCAAAGTAAAAAAAAAAACCCTGAAAAAGCTCACGTACATCTATGAACAGAAAGCACATGCAAATGACTAGATGAACACACTGTACATGTAAGAAAAAGACTAACAACTCATTACTGGTTTTCTCGCACATGACCATTACGCTGATAAATATGCAAAAAGAGGTTGGTCTGTCTCTCTAGTCAAAATACATCTGATATGTGGAGATCTGGCTTGTTAGTTTAGGAATGCCTCCCACACGAAAACACACATGGACACTCACGCACATATATCATCCACAGATTTCATGTCATGCAAACTGAATGGGTAAATACGGGGGCTATTGTCAGAAGCAACAGAGAGAAGATAATGAGAATTCAATGACAGCAGGCTGGCCTTTCTCTTCAGGCAATCATGCAAATTGTCACCCGTGCAACACCTCTCTCACACCAACATCCACCCGTGTCGCAATTAATTCATACCCTCAAAAATGTTTAAGAAGCGTCTGCAAATTTCAAAGCCCTGATTTTTCAATCGATCCAATTTGTGCAGCATGATTAAAGGCAGAGAAGCAGAGTTGGTGGCAGAGGACAGGATTATTGCCTCAGCCAACGACCAGTGGGCACAAGAAATCACACTCTGTGATCTGTGAAAGCAGCTGTATTCATTTGGCTTTCATTAGGCTTGTGATTAACTGGCCCCTGGCTAGCGGAAGCAAAGTACAAACAGCGTCTGCCTTGGCCCCTGACACCGCCTACTGAGTATCTGCCACATTTCACGCTGAACACAAAAATAATCTGGGCAAAAACAAACATGAAGGCCTTATTAGAAAACTCATTCAGCACCCAGGGCTCAAATCCTGAAAACTTTAAAAAGCTAAAATAAAAAGGAAAATGCTAAATCACCCATTGTAGGATATTTGTGAATATCTGAACTCTGCATAATATTTAGACTATTTTTTGGATATTCACTTCAAGATTCCTGTCACTTTACTAAATTAACATATATTTAGGTTTTCAAGCGGAGCAAATGAAAACCGTGACTTTCTTCCCAGTTTTTCCCTTGAGCGACTTAGCGTGGCTGACTGTTTGATGTTGGGGTTTGTGATTGTCTTAAGTATGTACCTCTCATTTCATTCTTCTCCAAGTCTCTGAGCACATGAACAAAAGCCAGCTGAGACTCATCCAAATTCCAGCTCTTATGAAGCACCTCTGCCTGCACCACATACTTATGACCCTGTGAAACAAAGACAAAGTGCAAAACACCCACAATACAGTTAGAACACGACGTGATGGACAGATACGTGCATTACACAAAAATACGTACATATACAACAGAACACATAAATAAATGCACAGACAGCATGGGAAAGATTTCGTTTTTTGTGAACATACAGTTGTAAACTGTGCTCGTGCTGATGATTCAGAGAGGCGCAGAGATCTTAAAGAACTGCACATTTTGTTTTTGCCATTCTCTGCCCTCTTTGACAGAAGCACATGCTTGGCCCAGTGAGAGAGAGGAGGCAGAGGGCATGTTAGCCAGGATTATATCAGGGGTGGAAACGCCCACAACCATCTCACTGAAGAGAAAAGACAGAATTTCAAACAAAATCCCAAAGTGAGACTCAAACTAATAGAGCAAGACATATTCTAAAAACAACAACAGAAAACTAACTATATACAAACATAAATCATTTGTCCAATGCTATTAGGGATGCACAATAGAGATTTTGGAGCCAATGCCAATAACCAACATTCACCTGCTTCTCATTACCAATAACAGTTTCAAATAATTTTTTTTTTTCTGGTAAAGTACATTTAAAAAATCTTCAGTGTGAATTCTTTGAAAAACTGCTCTGAAAAAGCAAAATTAAATTCATATAATCTGTCAAATCGGAATTGTCAATGTTTTTAATAGTCAATACAATAACAAAAGCTTTTATAGATCCAAAGGCCTATAGCTGCTTAGTATAATTTAATTATCAGAATAATACATAATATACATTCCCCATTATTGTCTGATAATTTATCTGCCCCGTATATATAGTGTGTGTCCCTCGACGTTCTATTTATAGTTTTAATAAAACATGTGATTGTGTTATGATTGATTACACCACTGTCCAGCTTCATAAATCTAAAGGGGGCCGTAGTAACATCAGTGTGTTTACATGTGTATTTATGTCCCAAACAGAAAACACTGTAGGATCCTTTACCCTTAATCTGACCATTACCATCACTGAGCATCAATACGTCTGCTGTGCGTCCCTGCGGTGCAGCTTTAATCACCGACCCTTTGCTCTAAGTCTTGATCAATGATCTCAGTCCTGATCAATAGCTGCTTATTGTGGCCTGCTGATCTGATCTATGGGATCTGACATGATCTGTCTCATTGCTACTGATGTTACTACACTGTTGGGTTACTTTATTGAAGAGTATTTGTTTTAAAAATGTATTTGTAACAAATTTAGGTTGTATCCAAAACAAACATATTGATAGCTCTGTTGCAAAAATATATGTCTTTGTTCTTAAAGGACTCAATCCGCTGCTGTACGTGTAAAATTAATTCATGAGGTGTGAGCTCTTACTAAGGGAACATTAAAATGATTGCTTGTCCTTCAGCTGATATCAGTGGCAGTCACCACAGCAAAACAAATAAACCTCGGTTGATTTTCCTAGATTTATGGATTTTTTCACACCCTGCAATCAGTGTGTGGTGTGTTTTGTGCATGTGTGAGTGTCTCATGGTTCACACATATACTACACACTATATACTTTGCCAATCATCGGACTATGACAACAGGTCTGTTAGATTTGGGGTCTTCAGACAATCGAGTGACTCATAAATCATGCACAAATCACTGCTCCCTGACAAGCACTGATAAGTCAGACAGTGACAACAAAACCACCCCTCCAGTTTCTGCTGCTCTCCTCTTGCAAATTTTGTCTGTGTGAGAATGAGTGTGTGGGTGTGTGTAAGTTCATGTGTGTGTGCATGCCTGCAAGTAAGGCGTTATGTGTATCTGGCAGTGAAAAATTGATATCAACACAGGCAGCAAGCAAGTGGGTGAGAAAGACAGAGAGGGAAAGTGAGATGCACGCTTGTGTGCGTGTGCAAGTGAGATCAGTAAAGTGTTTGAGCAACAGCAGATACCACGCAGGCAGTTGTCAGTGATACCATAGTCTCTGTGGGAGGCTGGGGCTGGTCAGACGAGGAGTCTGATTTCCCAGCTGTGCCGTCGTCCTCATCTCTTTTCTGGGGAGTGTCTAACACTTTGACTCCCTTGCCCTGGGAGGGGGGTCCCTTCTGGCTCTGGTTCTTGTCATCCGTGCAGCTGGGGGCTGTAGCGGGAAGAGAGAAGACAAGAGTGGTCAGCAATCTGTGCTTTTGTAAGTGATGGAAGTGAGAAAAAGACTTTGAGTCTGTGTGTGTTTTACTGTAACTCAGGCAAGCATAGAGAAGGAGCCAGTTCAATATTACTTAAGGGTCAATTCACCCAAAGCTAAAAAAAAAAAGTTAAGCATTAATGGTATTAACATATGGAGATACAGTCTGTTTTTTTTATCACGGTCTGGAGGGGATCATGGGTCAAGCAGTGTGTATGTTTGCATGTGTGTATGTCTGCTCGCAGCTAAACGTGCATGCTACTGGAGCCATTAGCAGAATATTTTTAAATTTTATTTCTCAAGGACCAAGGAATCCCAAAGTTTGGGAAATTTTTTCACTGACTGCTTCTGGGTGGATTTTCCTCCATCCCTATAGAATAGAATAGAAATTTCAAAGGCACGTGTGGCGGTTAAGTGATTAAGACAACAACCATTTAACTACAATGTCCATGGTTTGACTTGG
>CAFUXE010000040.1:539352-647909 GCA_903364295.1 Serranus cabrilla | reverse complement strand
AAAAAAAAAAGTCTGAATCAAACTACAACATCTACAACTACTTAAACCCTAAGTCCACACTACTCCGGCATTTTCAAACCCTAAAACAGAGATTTTGGAAACGCTGCTGACCCTATTTTAGTTTGAAAACTCTTGGGGTTCTATTTTAGTCTGAACAGGAAGAAACACAGATCTTTTATGCTTCCTAACTTTTCAGTTACAACTTGTCCTTCCCTGATTTGCCCATGTCACATGACACATTCCCAAAAGAAAACAAATGACATAGGCCTTTACCACCAGTGCTTAATTCAACATGATAATCAGATTACAGGTGATGTTGATCTTGTTGTCTATGCAAGCAGTTGTTATGCAGATAAAATTTGTATTTTATAATGCTATAAGCTATTATTTGAGCTTGGTGTTCAGTGATTTCAGAATAGTAAAACAGTTACATTGCTTCAATATGTCGGGTTAAATACTTAGTAGCATGCTAAATTATAAAGCTAACATTTTATGTCTATGGCTAATATGCAAGATTACCATGGATAAAAACAGATACTGTACATATAACTTTCTACCATTCAGATAAGAGCCAGTTTGAGAAATATTCTGTCATAATTACTTTTGTGGCTAAACCTTCTGACTCACCTGTGTTGGCCAGGAAGCAGAACATAGGAATTACTACATGGCCCTTCCCAGTGTTGCCAGCCACCTCCTTCTCCTGGTCCAGAATGGACAGACGGAACAACACATCTGTCTTTGACGTCTGAAACTGAACTGTTCCCATGACGTCTGCAGTCACCTGCACAAAGTAACTGTGGAAAAGGTTTAAATGCTCGTGAGTCAGAATATCATGTTACCTTGTGTTAAAAATGTAGCTTTATCAGCTTGTTTGAAAGGTTCCCTGTTTTGTTTAGTAAACTGTTTTTGCTTACTGTCACACCTTGCTACTTATAATCAAACATATTTTTTTACACTGCAGTGTATATAGTGAGAGCTACTGGACAGCAATTATCTTTATAATCCATCTTAGCGCCAACGAATGTCTGTTGACTATTTTCTTATCATAAATATGGCAAATGAATTACAGTACATTATTCTCTTACCGACAGATGAGGTTTTTTTCATTGGGTATGTAATAATCTTTAAATTCCTTCACTGAGAACGTGTTGAGGGGAGTTTCACGGGACAGTTTTGGAAGGAATTCCCTCGAGCCAATCAAGCGCATCCTCCACTTGGCACCAGCAGGGGGAGACTCAGGTGTGACAGCCTCTGCTACAAAGGTATAACCAAGCTGGAAGAACAGATACAGAGAGTTGGTAAAACAAGTTTGTTATTGTTTAAGTCAGGCAGTAAGCATTCCAAGAGTTAAGCAATTTATAATGTTAATAGGAAAGCTGAGAGTATGCTGCTATTCTAAAATCATCAAAAAACATGTCAGTGCATGAGGTTTGAAGTGCAATCATCCGCAGACCTTGTTGGGTTGATAGACGTGTGTTGCTACTTTGTTGAAGACCATCTCCAGCTCCTCGCCCGTGTCATTGTTTATGACGTGCAGCAGACAATTAGGGATTGGGGAGTAGACCTTTGGTACCAGCAGCATCTCCTTAGGAACCAGGAACACTTCTCTGGACCACAACAAGATAACAGATCTGAACAGTTGCTGTTTTCAACTTTTTTGTTGACATTCCGAAATGTCATGTTCAATGAAAGTCTACACTTTCCGGTACAAACTTGAGGAAACAAGAGCTGAGTGCATTGCTCAAATTAAAAATTACAGCAAGCCATTCTTATTACCAGCTCGTCACATACAGAAGCTTGGTTAGAGGCTCTTGATGTCATTTTTTTTTTAGGAAAGGTTAGGATGTTATTCTTTGAATCTGCAGCATTTTTTGTGAAAGACTTTGCAGCCTCTTGGTGTAAGCTGCAGAGTCACCTTAACCTAGATTGTTTTATGAGTGTGGCAGATTTTAAAAAGAGGATTAAGGAATATTTACTCACCGAATGCCCTTGTCCTGGTACTGAACACTGCTAATACATGTTTGATCTGATTTGTTTTGAGACCCTTTTTATTTCTTTTATATGACTAAAATCATAGTCAGTTGCTTCTACTTTTCAAAAGAAACTTCGTATGCTGTTGTCTTAGCCAACACTCCCTTAAAAAAAGAGATTCTGAATCTCAAGGTAAAATACTCCTAGTACAATTGAATAGAAAGTTGTTGCCTAAATATAACCAGATAGTGTTAACTCACAATGGTGACCACATTCACCAGTATTTTCCAAGTCAGGTTGTCTTTCACTGATAAGTCCAACAAGCCTAAGGTTAAAATGTTCTCTAACCTAAAGACCAAGACCCAGGAGTTGGCTGTGTCTTGAAGAGAGACCGAGTAATCAGCGAAGGTGATTCTGGTCCATTCATCCTGCTGACAGGGGTAGAGCTCTGCTTTCCTCCCAGAGTGGTCAATGATATAACTGTGCAGAAAACACACAAAAGCAAAGCGCATTCAAAATGTTTTAAATGCTTTAAAGACACATAGTGAAAAGACCATAACAGCATCTACTCTCAGAAATAACTTAACCAAACTTCTTGGTGTAAAAAAGCAATACACTGGAGGAAATAGAATCCAATTCACGTTTCAGCGTAAACTTTGACTTAAGTGTAAATTTCACTTAAGAAAAATACATGCTCAAAGGCTCAAAAACACCCCTCAACCCCTACTCCACCCTCCGCACACACACATACACACACACACACTGACCAAGCTCTCAATGCTCATGCACACACATTCTTCCCCAGGCAGCAGGTCATTCGGCAGACGCTGCTAGCCGATTGGAACGAGGAGAGGATAAACAGCAGATGGTACCACTGGGAAAAGATGGAACACAATGTGGAAAATGCTCCCTGCCTGGCCGCCACAGGCCGCCACAACCAGGAGAGGGAGCAGATTCTGGGCATGTGGTGCAACAGAGAGGCTAAACGCATGCCATACAATGTACATGGAATTGGCACAGGACTGCAGTAGGAGCCCTCATATTCTCTCATATAATGACATTCATGTGAATGAATACCTGCTAGAGATAAGCTGTGCAGTGTTTTGTCTAAATAATACAACCACTGTGTGGACATTATTTATTATTATTCACAGTCATTATGAAAATGCATTTTAATACTTTATTTACCGTAGTGAGAGCGCAGCATGTTTTTCTGCATCTGATTCAACTTTCGGCCACATGTCTGAAAAGATCTTAGATGCACTGAGGTTCTCCTTTGTGCCTGAATGACAAACACACACACACATACACACATAGAAATGTAGCCACCATTAAAGATGAAAGACAATCCATGTTGCTGTCAAACGCATGAAAAAATTATCGTAGCTGACCTAGTTCAGGCTAGAAGACAGAAATTGCAAAATGCATTTTTGCCTCATTCAGTGAGAGGTGAGAGAAGGAGATTATTCACACCTTGACATTAACTTTCACACTCATCTCACCAGACAGGTAACCACTGTGACAGGACAGAACATTTCATAAAAGATGCAGTACTCTGCGTTCATGAGTACGTGTGTGTCAGTAATTGTGTGCTTGTGCATATAAGTGAGAGAAACGCTCTGAAGAGACAGCTGCATGATAGACGTTTTCACATCTGACATGTGGCATAGGTGTCCTCACATCCTCCCTCCTCCGCTTCCCTCCCTCCCTCCCTAGCGCTCAGCTCTCGCTTTTCAAATAGCCACTTTTCCAAATTGATGCAGCCATTATAGCGGGCCAAGGCTGGCTATTGAGAGATGAAGACCCCCTATCATCTTTAGAACCAAAGAGAGGCAACAGACAGACAGAAAAACGAGGCAGACAGGAAAGACTCGATGCAGAACATAAAGTGGAAAAGAGCAGGGAGGAAAAGAGTTTTACAGAAATATGTGGTATAAACAGATGTGCTGTGAAAGAAATAAGAAAAGACAAGTTCTTACTTTTCTGCAAACGAAAGGCTTTTAAAAGTGTAGTTAGACAGGCAGTGTTTTTTTTAAATATGATTGGTGTTTTGCCATTACTGTAAGTGCCACTCTGGAAGCTGCACTTTGTGCTTTGACAAGTAAATGAATAAAAATTGAAAGAACTTAACCATGACAGGCCTATTTCATAGAAGTCAAGCTGTTCAATCCATGTGTGTGTGTGCATGCGCACATGTGTGTGTGCTCATATTAATGCCACATAACCACCAGCAACATTTTTAAGGTTACAGGCAGACAGGTTTTATAATGATGTGGATATTTTGTCTTGTATGCTTGAGCCACATTTTCAAGCCATAAAAAATTGACAAAATTCCATAAATGCAACTGTAGAGCAGTGCTTTATGCAAATACTGCATTAATGAGGCTGTGCATACTCCCATATGTGCAAGTTATTCAGAGGGTGACAGTGTCGTGTGTTGTGCTGTCTGTGGAAGACGCAGTTAGCTTCAGGTCCTGGCAATAAATAGAGAATGTCTGGGCAATGAAATGCTGCAAACAGCAGTGCACCTTCACAGTAAGATAATTATCACCACTTCTGGAGAAAATTGGATATTGGAAATACTTTAATTGAAACTGAGAAAAAAAGTTAATTTGGCTGCAAACTGCACAAGAGCTGGCCGTGAAACAGTACAAGAAACAAGAAGAAGAAAATATTCCAAAGCAACATGAATAAATGTAACAATAAAAGTCATTTCAGCTCAGTTCTGTTTTTTATGTAATCTTTTATTCTTTCCTACAAGCTCTCCAGTGTTTCCACGTCTTCTACTCCCCATCTTTCACTTGCTGTCACCTTTGAGAGGTCTGGTTATTGATGCAGGAATGTTGTGTGCGTGTGTGTGTGCGCGTGTTCCTACATGTGTGTGTATCCCCTCTGTGGCCACCCCTCATCTGTCAGGGTGTATTAGTAAGAGTGGCAGTCTCATCAATACATATTTGTGCCTCTGCTCGGAGGCTCAATATATGCCAGCGGGCTAAATCAAACAGTAAATGTAAGACACGGGAGGGAGGTGTTCTTTGTGTGCATGTGTGTTTTTGGATATTTAATAATCTAAAAGTGGAACATATTCTGCTGAATTAGTTGTTATTTTCTTCCCTAAACGTGGCCCCTTTAAGAGTGTATAATCAGAAGGTAGCATTTTTAACTATTAAGATGAAAGATACAATTAAATCCTGACCCTGATACTTAAATGAATGTGTTTTTTATGTGTGTACCTGGTTTTGTAGCATTGAAGATCTCTCGCACCAGGTGCCCTTTAAATCCAGCCTGCAGAACGGTGACTGCCTTCACCTCCCTGTCTGTCGGCTCCCTGTCTCTCCAGCTTTCTGGAGGCTTTGATTCTGCATCCACTTGAAAGAGTAACAGCAGAGCATAGATACTGATAAGTGAACGATTTAGAAATAATTTTTTGATTTATTTAAATCTAGTAATTTAAAGCATATACAAACTCAAACAAAAAGGCAACACACAAGATTTACAAACACGCAAATGACACTTACACATAGAGGAGTGATGTTTGGGGTCAGTGGCCAAAAATGAGAGGTCAGCTGTGAGGGCCTGTACCGCAAACCTCTCCTGTGCTGTCAGCTCTCTGCCCAGAGCCTCACACAGCATGTGCTGAACTGCAGAGTTAAACACCTATACACACACATTCAGTAAACATGCACAACAGTGTTAGCAATTGTGGGCGTTGTGTGAAGATGCTCATTTTTCCAGGCATTTTGATTTATGTTATTTACATCCTCATAAGTATGGGAATGACACTTTTTAAAGGACATACTGTAATTCATGACCTTTCAAGACAAACTGCCCTATTACTCAAGTGGGCAGGTGCTTAGTTTCTGCATCATTTACCGGTACTTTTTTCAATCACCACATAGGTCAGTGTGTATTATCCGTCTTTTACCAGCAATCAAAATGTACAGACACTGACAAGAATGAACTTTTAAGCTTGACAGACATATTGTCGTAATTCTACACTTTAAAGCTAGGTGTTTTTTTCCTTTTTTTCCATCTATTATGCATACATTCATTCACAACGATTCTTCAGCTGTTTTTCTTTTTCAAAAAAATATGAAAATAAACAATGGAAAGTAAAATGAAAGCCATACATATTTACAACAATAACCAAAACAGCAACAATAATAGACACTAAACACTAAAAAGGTCAAAAAGCTAGGTGGTTTTTAAAGAAAGCTTTGTAAGACTGGAAAACATGTTAAACTATTACAGTGGTATTAGTTTAGTGCATTGTAAGTTCAATGTATAGCTCAGGCCAGAAGTGATTGTTGTGTAGGCTGCTGAGAAACATCTGTAATTGGCATTAGTGATAAAATACTTCTGGATCTTCTTAACATAACTAAAACTTTGAATGAAAAAAGTTAAATGTTATTCATTGACAACTGACTGGTTAGGAATTCATGAGTATTGTAGTATGAACAATGCATCTTTTCCTCACTCAATGAATTACTAAGGTAAGTATCAACCAAGGCTAGCGTTCACTGTATGTACATCACAGCTGTGTACAGCCAAAGCTAGACAAGCTACCTTGCTGTGTTCCTCTTTCCCCAGGGCAGTGTTGATGTTTTGGGGGCAGTGAGCCTCTTCGAGGCTTCTCCTGGCTGCTTGCTGTTCCTGCTCATCGCTAAAGGAAGCCACCACTCTGGACAGAGCCCCGAAGATGGATGAGGCCTGCTCAGTGAATCGAGCACTTTCCTGTTTAAAGTAACAAAGCAGTGGGGGAGCGTTCAATTTCTGTTTAGTGGCGCAAATTAAACAGAATGCAAGGTAAACAGAGGGAGAAGCATGATACCCATACATTTTGGTGATAATCTTTGGTGTTGGTACATCAGGCTAAAAAATAAGAAACCCAAGATGATGACGCTGGAGTAAACCGCTATTTAAAAATGCTACAGCAGGGACATTGCAACTGGGCCAACTTCAACCTGTCCATCGATCTCTTCAACCAACTTTTTTCTGTTCTGTTATGATTTGGCCTTATCAGGTTGCATTTATTTTATTTCTGCTCCAACTTTTAATGAAAAATATCAAAAACATTTTCTAACATTTTTGGGGGATTGTGCTGTTGTGTTGTTTTGCAGAGTTATTCATACTCGTTCTACTGCTTTCTAGTTCATTCGTATAGTCACCACTTAATTTATAACCATATGCCCCTCTCAGAGCCTTTTTGTTTCTGTGTATTTAACACATTTAAGCTTCTTGTGAGCGAGGAAGTGACTTGGAGAGTGATAAGGAAATTAAGCCAACTGTTAACTGATAAAAAAAAGGGCCTTGGTCACCTTAGTAAGGTGTGACATGACGGTTTCTTCATCCCCAAAGATGAAAGGTGTCTTGCTGCACAGATGGATGTGGTAGCCCAGTGCTGCCTTTGTGTGGAAGGACAACACATGGCGCCTGGAGGGGAGAGAAAGGAAACAGCATTTTTAAAACAGGAACACATAATCCAGGAGTACTGCACACTTTACTCTCAAACAATGGATTTAATCATTTAGACTATTGTCTTTGCAAAGGGTTGACTTTTTATTGGCTACATACGTTACTACAAGGTTGCCTATTTTGTTTTTTTTTTAGAGATTTAGAGGCCTGAAAACTATATTGAACTTCACAATTTTTCATTGAATTTCAATGACTTACTATAACAGTGTCTAAACATTAGGCTGCTTTGATGTAGTTACCCTCCACCAAACACCCTGTTGGTTTACAGCACAATCACATGGAAAATGCATGAAGTAACACTGAATAAAATCTGCTTTAGTCTTATTAGTGTAGCTATGTTTCTGTCAAGTAATAGTGATGGGTCAAACATCCAGAAGTGCTGTAGCCTAATGTCCTGACTGCCAAGTGCCAAGTCGAGTTCACAGGGCCTGGTCAGGCATGAGAGAATGGAACCCCACTTCTTTGGCCCCATTAGCTTTACATAATTCAGCCATCATGGCCTAACTAGATGGATGAGCACTGAGGCAGAGCTGGGCTAGTGCTGTAGCAGAAGAAGACAGCAAAGAGAATGGAAACGAGTGGTAGAGAGAAAAGAGAAAAAAAGGTGAACGGACGACAAATGAAGAAGAGACAAGTTGAGAGGGAGACAGAGAGAAGGAGAGGAAGAGATAACTTCTTTAAAAGTAATAGATTAGCATTGGACAATATGTTCAACACATGTGGAGGAAAAAAGCACACAGGGTCAGTATAGAGACGAAAGAAAATAACACAAATCCACATAGAGACGGATTGACAAGGACATATAAAGACAAAGTGTTTAAATGACTGCCCAAAAGCATGGACATATCAGCTATTTTCTCCTGGAGCGAGTGTACTATGGGGCGTATGGGCATGATAAGTTGAGTGCTATGTGTGTGATTATGGCTCAGTGGTAATTGCACTGCTGCATACCTGCACCTGACCCCAGAAACTAGGCCCTCTGCTTCTAGGCCAAGTAGCACCCATTAATAGAGACTAGGACAGATGCTTTTTACTGCTTTTCAGAGCATCCGAGGTAGGCAGATATCCTGCTCACTTTATGATAGCTTTAAGTAGATCTCCGCACAGCTGAAAAATTTACAACAAGAGTGAAACGCTTCCTTTCATCAAAAGCTCCCAAGAGTGCGGTACAAAAAAAGAGAAAGAAGGAAAGAAAAAAAAGCATACACTTTTATAACAGGTTCCCATGAAGGGAATTAAAAATCTAACCTTGGCACCATTAGTGCCACACTGACGAGTGCTTAGGGTAATTTAGGGTTAGAAGATGTAAGTGTGAAAGTGGAAAAATGAAATGTCAGAAGGAATGACATTTTGTTTAAATAAGAATTTGAAATATGGAAATTGACATAAATTGTTGAGTTAAAATGTCATCAGAGAAATGCCACCTGATTTTCACAAGGTGACTATCAAGACAGCAAAAATCTATGACTGGTCACAAGTGTAAAACCTTTGCCAGGTAAAGTGTGGAATATTAAATTTGTTTTCACTTGTAAACATGTACTATTGTACATTCAAATATGTCAAAACTGAAGTCACACTGTGAAACATTTCACAGTTAGCGAAACAGAAGTCTAAGTGGATCAAACTGTGAATGATTTTTCATTTTTCACAAAATGCATTAAATGATTTAAACCTGTATGAAATCTCATTCATACTGTTGTTCATGTTTTTTAGGTCAGAGTGTTATAACAGATTATGCATGCTTTCTTAATCAGAATTGCTGCCAGAGCTATGGTTGAATGAGCTTATTTTGAGACATGAATGAAGTGTTTTGTCAGTGTGAGTGTGTGTGTGTGTCTTGAGTGAGTTTTCAAGGAGAGGTTAGCCAAGAGGTGTTAGAAGTGCAATGTGTATGAAGAGAAAAAGTGGCTTCAGTCTTGACCAATGCATGTTTATTTAATTAAAACCTGTAATTAGCCTTGAAATATCAAGATGTCAAGATTTTTAGTGCTACAATATCAAATATTGTAAATATGAAACGGCCTATTCAAGGATGTCCTACTGTGTTAGATCACGTCCATGAGTCCCATTAGATACAAAGCATTTAAGTTTGATCAATACAGTACACATTTCTCAGTATTCATTAGTGCTGTCCTACCCTGGGGGTAAGTGAAGCATGGCTGCCTTTGAGGAGGTGGTCTTGATGGTGAGAACTGGCAGCTGAGACTGCAGGCTTTTCCAGGAGTAGGTCTGGGCGATGAGAACTGCAGGCCGACATGCTGCTGACATCTCTTTTTCTATGAAGTGTTGGAGAGCAAGGAGAGAAATGTGTACTGTGGCAACACAACCACAGTGATCATAAACACAATTCATAAAATGTTTGTATGAAAATGTACATACATTGTATATCCCAGTAGTATTGGGTTTGTGCATGTTGTAATTGCTGTTGAGTCTAGCTCTTTACATTGCTTGCATTGGAAAATCCTTTTGTATCCAGTATCTGATTGTCTGTGAGTGGTTGTGTGTGTGTGTGTGTGTGTGTGTGTGTGTGTGTGTGTGCAGATGTGTAGATAAATCCTTACTCTCCTCAGCTGTTTCTCCCCACAGAAGAAGAGCAGAGAAGCTGATGAGGATCTGGGGAGGTTGCAGGCTGTCCACACAAAGGTACTGAGTGCCTCTCACCTCCGGACACTGGGGGGAATACACGCACACACACACACAGACACACACTGGCCTGAGTTATCATTACGAAAGCATGAAGGCTGACAAGGAAACTAACAAGTGAAAGAGAGAAAGAGCAGAGAGCCGTAAGGAGGGATGACGGACAAAATGATAGAAGGGTGGCTTAGTGCAGGAGAAGCAGAAGGAAAATAGAGATGAAGAGAGGGAAAGAAGGGAGGGTACGTGAGGGAAATAATAAGAGATAGAAAAGAGCTGAGTGAAGTAAAAAAGAATTTAAGGAGGCACCTGAAAAGGAAAGGCAGAGACAGTGAATTTAGCAATGTAAGAAAAAGAAGCTTTTGAGAAAGACAGTAAAAAAAAGACAAGGCCGGAGACAAAGAGAAGGGCAGGAAATACAGATAGAGAACAAGAGAAGAGGGAGAGAATGCATACGTGTCCGGCATGACAAGCAGACTCAGCAGTCTATACACACAGAAGTGCAAACACACACAAAGAGTTAGATAAAAACCTTTGCTTCACACACACACATGCACACCGTCACTCTCAGACAACTTCAGATGTGTGTATATGTGATGCATATGACACAGAACTTTATACATTCATACTTTCTGAAGACAGGCAGAGTTTCACACTACTCCACTGATCTACAATGCAGCAATATGCCTTCAAAGTCGGTGCAGAAGAAGTCTGCAGGACTTAACGTAACTCTTTTTAGGAAAAAACCTCAACAAGGCACCTATAAATTTCATTAGTGGGAACTATATACAAAGTCAGATTGAATGAGTGGCAAATACTTGTGTGTGTTTATGTGTGTTTGCATGTGTGTACTTCAGGGCTTGCAACAGTAGATGTCACATGAAGGGATCCGGTGGTGAGATGTGTAGAAGATCCAGTACTGTTGCTTCCTGATGCAGTTTTTGGCAAGACAGTGCTCTGCAGACAACAACTAAGTTAATAACAATATATCCAATGATAACGGCATGAAAACAGAATATGCAGAAATAAGTCAACCGCTTATGTTAATGATACATACTATACCTTAATATGAGATGTGTGAATATGATGTGGGTAGATTTGTGGTCTATGGAACACAAATAGAGTTCTGAAAGAAAAACACAAACAAAGTACAGTTATTTTTGATAATTCACAACTCCGATGCTCCTAAACCTTTCTTTTCTTAATGGTCTATGTATATGTTTACATGCACACATTTGTGTCTGTGTGCGTATGTTTGTGTCTCACTGAAAACATTTATCAAAGTCATCCAGGTCCACCCAGGTCTCCTGCAGGATGGGACTGGCCGGAGCAGTGGGTTCCTCAGTCACACGCTCCTCCAATGCAGTTTTGGGTCGATCTGGAAAGGAGATTCCTTCGTGATCACTGTGATTCTGTTAGATATTTGTTGTAAGAGAGCAGGTTTGTAGCATACAGCTGCCTAGCCGAGAGATGGATTATAAAGCCAAGTACGTTATTTAATATCATTCATTATGGATACAAATCCGCAGTGTCTCAATAAAGGAAAAACATGTCATGCTCAGAAGCATCCGAGTTGATTGTTGATTTTCATGCCAGATTTAATACCAAATATATATAAAATTGCCTGTGAAATCTCCCATTTAAAAAATGCTGCTAGTAACAAAATGCCTTTCCTCTTGTGACTCATAGCAACTTATCCTAGACTCAAATCATTATCTTAAACACAGTGAGCCGAATTGGCCAAACTCCCACATAATGGCATAGTGTAAGCGCACATGCACATCCATACTCCCACTCACTGACTCCCACTTTCTCAATGCATGCAGAGCAAAGTCAGAGACATGTGCACACAGACTCACTCTCCACCCAAAAAACGCACACACAGTCACACACAGTCACACACACAGTTGCTCTGCCCCCAGGCTCTTCTCAAAGCGAGAAGTCTGATCAGAAAGCTGAGGCGGCGAGGGCCAGTGTCTCTGCTGCTGAGCAATGGTGGTCCGTTAACTCAAACTGCAGGTGTTACTAAGCAACTAAACGGGGGCAGAGAGAAGGCAGAGAACTGGCTAGTTGTCATAAGGCATAATTTCAGTCCCATCTTCTTCAAAGTGTCTTGGCCAACTGACGGAAGCATGGAGCGAAAAATGGAGGGAGTGGAGGCGGAGATTGGAAATACTTCTAATCACATTAATTGGACTATGCTGCACAGATGCTGTTCCATTCAACCCATAATGAAGACATTCAATACATTCATTATTTCCAATAAAACAGAAGTAATGAGCATATTAGACTTCAGGTAAGGCATTCTGGTACAGATTATTTTCAACATGAATGAGGGGTCCAGCATTGCAAGAGCACAGCTTTTACCATTGGAGATTTCATCGTTGTCCTTCTTCCTGTCCTCTGCAGTAACCTAAAGGGACAGAGAGAGAGAGTTAGAGAGGCATGAACAGTGAGTTGCTGATAGAGTAACACTGCCAGAGATACGCCTCCGCCCTCTAGTGATTCCATGCCAGCTGTGGTGTCGCACCATTCTGGCCGAACACCACGGGACACGAGACGTGGTTTAATGTGACAAGGGCTGCTCCTCTCCTGCTAAAAACACCACCAGGGAATACCAGCTCTAATTTACTTGGACTGTCACTGACAGATGAGGAGTTATGTTGTTTAGCATGTTACTTATCTTAGAGGGGAATTACTCAACAGCTCTGATTTCATGCTCGTCTGCCCAACACAAAAAGAAATATTGCTAATGAGTCATTATTAAATACTTCATATACCACATTCTTTTGTCTGCACAAGTCATGAGATGATGTTTTCTGGAAAAGGGCCTCTTTGAAAACAAAGCTAGAAATAAATGCAAGGCGCTTTGTACACCTGTATCAACTAGCTGAACTTTCCTCCAGGCCCTTTCATTTGAAGTTCTTTTCTCAAATGCTCCCAGGAGGAAAAACCCTGGTGAATGTCCAAGAGTTTACTCAGCTCTGAATAAGAATTATGGCTTTGTGTCGTGTAACTTCAAAGCAACACCAGACAAGACTCTCTGATGAGTCAGAGTGAGTGTTTGTGTCTGTTTGTGTGAGTCACCACTTATTTGAATAAGTACCCGGAGACCCAGACAGACGGAAAGAGGCACTGTGATTGGGAGGCACACTTGACCTCCACTCCAACACTATAGCAATACTTTCTGCAACAAAAAAAGGTAAATGCATGTGTTGTCACAAGACTGTGTAAAAGTTTTGAGTCAAGCTTGAAGGCATGGTGCGTCCCGTCCACCCACAACATGCTATTTATAAGACTGCTTACCTGTGTACAGTAAGAGGACACTGAGGATGATAGCATAGCTCTTACACACAAGGCCTCTGGGTTTGTAAGCTGCTGAATTCGGAGGGGAATGTTATATTTTCTGTGATCAAATCACAGTTGTGGGTTTATGGATGCAAGAAGGCACATTTCTTTAATCCCACACTTCACGGGGCTTTATTTTGCACAGCCAGAGTTAAGTCTTTGCTTTCCAAGAGACTCTATCCATATTTTACATATTCCCCTGAAGTGTACCCCAATTCATAAATGAGAAATATCAAACTGTAATCACTGCCTTGCAGTAGTATGCCTCCAACAACCAGCAAAGTAGCAGTTTACGTCCATTTCCTTCCAGAATCATATGTAGCCAGGGAAAAACTGGATGCTTCACACATATCTTCAACTTGGCAGCATAGCAGAGCAATACAGTCACCACTGGTTCAAGGTGGGAACCCAAGATTAGTGTCACCAATTATGCATCCGACCAAATGCGAAATATGGTCACAGTCTCTCCTTGCTGTGCTATGGCATTGAATAATGGTCAGAAGTGTTTCTGCAGAACATTATGATCTTTTGGGGGAGATGACCTTTGACCTTTTGGATATAACACACCTTCATGTCACCATTTTATCCCAATTAGATATTTAGACACAGGTTGTCACAATGAGCGCATTAATTCCACCAAACCAACCCACCAAATTCTAATCAATTCATCATCGTTTGTGCCAAATGTAAACAAATTCCTCAAGGCATTCGGACATAGCACATTCACAGGAATGGGACAGATATGAGGTTAATGTGCAGTGACCTTGCCTTTTAACCCTTTAACACTACAATCGAATCAATTCATCCTTGATTCCACACAGACCTATGTGTCATATTTGAAGAAATTCCTTCCTTCCTGAGATATCTTGTTCACAAAATTGTGACAGACAACCAATACATAATGGCTCCAGGGGCATAAAATATCAGATAATACAAGGATCTCTTTGTGGCTATTTACACAGGCAGAAGGTTACTCATAGATGTCAGAGCTCATACTGGATGTTGGGAAGTGTAGTAAACTGAAGCCAAGAACAGGCTTTGGTGGTTTAGCGATTAACTACATTCCAAGCAGATATGATCTTTTCCCCACACTAATGTTGAGTGAGTAGACTATTGAGGGTATTAGGAACATCATGTGACACCACCTTCCTATATTCTAGGAGCTTTGTACAGAGGTTGATACTGTTGGCCAGAGTTGACAGAAACACAGGGAGGGGTCAAAACGGCAAAAACCCCTTCTCACTTGATGTACAGTCCCCTCAGCACGTAACCCACCACGTGCTTGCAAAGAGGAACACACACGGAGTAAAAATGTGGCATACATATGACACATACACAAACCAACTCACATAAGTGCATGTGCACACACACACATCAAACGACACATCAAATTAGCGTGTCCATACTGCCCTAGCCTAACCGCTCTATAACTGGTCACAGTTACACAAGAGGGCGATTAATATGAACTCTATTTTTTCTCTGTATGCTAGGAGTGAAGTGTAATAATGAACCCCCCAGGAGACGCAGACACTGATGGCTCACCATCTAATTGCACTGCTTTTTTCATCAGCACAGAACACGACCTCTCCCTGTATGAAACCCACACGCCCCGTTCACCACCGCCACACACCAGAGATTCTCTTTTCCCGTCTCCCTCTGTTTCTTGCTCTGCTTTCATCTCTCCCTGTCCAACTGTCACTTTCTTCCCATTTTTCAGTCCCACTCCTTTCTTATTCTGTACAGTTGTCCCCCTTCTTTATCCCTCTCTATCTTTGTTTCTATCCTCGTCTCTGTGTCTGTCTGTGTCTCTCTACTGCTGCTCTGAACCCCGCCCCCTCCTCATCTCCCTTCCCTCGCTGGTTCTCTCTTTAGCGCAGATGTGCCCCTGGTCAGTGGTGGCCTGGCTGGGAGACAACAGAAGTGACTTTGAGACTGGGGGATGGCAGCCTTGTTGTCACTGACACACAGAGCAACTCTGATTTGCCTTCAACTGCTTACTCACAGGGTAGACGGAGGGGTGAGGGAGGAAAAAATAAACAAGGAAATAACAAAAAGAGGCAACAAAATTTTGTGGACAGCTGCTACTATCTTAGCTGTTGGACAAATAGCATGACGATGAGCTTTGCAGATCCTAATACCTATTTAAAAAATGGCTTGGGGCTACTACATTAATTGAGGTTATATGTATAACAAGAGATGCTCTGTAAAATGTTAAACACAAACGCTGAACGTATAAATCAACTGTGTGCCCCAGCAGACAGTAATTCTATGTACCTCTATTTTGTCTGTTGTGCTGTTGGGTGAGTTAGTGGTGCATTCAGCTGCATCAGGCTCAAGGCCTCCTCTGCATTCAGTCTCCTCTATCTCAGCGATGGACACCAGAGGGGACCCGTAGGAACGTTTCCTCTGAGCGCTCTGCTTGGCCTCTCTAACACACAAAGACACACATTCCAGCTACATGTGGACGTACAGCACATGCATCATAACATCCATGCATCTCATCTCATGGTAACACATTTAGCAGCAATACACCATATCACAAACCAATGAGTCATGCATGTCACATTATAGACATCAAATGACACCAGAACAGCATTTCTACTGTAACATGGTCTTCATCTGTGTCTTTTTAGCTTAAAGGGACAGAATCAAACCCGTTTTTTTTCCTCTAATGTAATGCTATTTATCAATCTGGAAGGAAAATATGAAAAAAAAAATATGAATCCAAGTATGAACTTTAGATTTTTGAGCATATTGTCCCTTTAATAATGTTGGCAAACATTTATTTCATAGAGGTCTAAAGACTGAATGTCAAAAGACTAATATCATCATGATCATATACTTTTATTGATCCTCAGATGGAGTCTGTTTCCTGACTTCCCTTCCTCTACACTGAGGTCAAAGTGAAGGTTAGCTGTAGAAAAGTGAAATACTCTTACAACGAATAACATTCAGTTAAATGAGCATAAGAGCAGGGCGACAGAAAAGACTCATCTCGTTTCATTTCTCAGTTTAAGATCATTCGAATGTACATACAGCTCCGGGATCGGGCCAACACTGCTCTTGACACGGTAGGAGAGAAAAGGGCTGGCAACCTCAATGAACTGCTCTGGTTTTGACAAAGGAAGCTCTGCAAAAAAAAGGAAAGAAAAAAAACACTCACACATCATGCCAGCACTGCTTTTTCACACTCTTTTTACTGCATATTTTGTTTCACCCAGAGATCAGCTGATGTCAGATATGCCCGAGCCAGCAGCTATTTTCATTACAGAAATATTGTAGCTATCCTCCTCCTTTTTTCATTTCAGCATGCGGTACTGTATGCCCTCTGTACTGCAGGCTCTAAATCTCCTGCATTAGCACTCGCTTTCCTTTCTAGTCATATTTATTTATGACATTCACCTACACTCTATCACATAATTTGTGCTTTTCTATTTGTTTGATATCCTCCCCCACATCCTCCTCCTGGTTTCCCCCCCTCACCACCTTTTTTGCCAAACTTAATTTTAACATCTTTTTGTTTTATTTCCTGCCTCCCCCTCAGTCTCTCACTCACTCCGTGGTTCATCGGTGACCACAATCTTCTTCCGCTGGCGGATCAGTTTCCATTGAGGCACGGGTGGAGGCTTGGGTGGTGCCTTCAGCTGGCCTGCCCGGGTTCTGGTCAACAGGACAATGTGGCTGTACAGCAGGGAAAGGCCGTACTGACGAAGAAACTCTGAGGAATTAGCCTGTGTGCCCGCATATAAAGAAATGCACAAAAATAAACACACTTGCATGAGAAATATGCAGTGTAAAACCTATTCTCCATTCTCAGAATTACTGTCACCTGTAACCAATGCTGCAGGTGAATCAAGTCAAAGTGTCAAAAGGTGATCCTGACCCAGGATCAGAGAGCGGAGGTGAAATAACACCTCCTAAAAAAAGGAAAATCCTGCCCACCAATTAGCCTTAGCATGGGTGTAAATAATAAAACAAGTGAAGCCTGTTGAGGCAAAGCATCCAAATAGAACACACCATGCCCCCAGGTCATAAGCACTGCGTTTCATCTCCACCACCCACTGTTACTTTGGGGCTTCAGTATATTCACATTACTTTGCTGTATAGCAGAGGTGACTATGATAATGTGTAATTTAAAGGTATTGAAATAACATTATATGATTTAAAATTTAGAGTAAAAATATTATAATGTGTGAGTTAATTAAAGCTGGGGAATGCAACTTTCTGGCAAAGAAAGAGCTGTAGGAGGAGCTCTCCCTTTTCAAGAAAAATTGTCCTAAGCCCCCCAACAAGACAAGCACCCTGTTTTCTGTAGCACTTGTGGGCCTATAAATCTCTTTAGGTTGACATACTGATATTCAGACTCCAGTTAGCTCCTCAGGGTGTAAATAACCAGTTTCATTAACATACAATATTACATTGATTCTTTGGATAATGATATGATATTTTCTAATATTGCACAGTCTGCCATGATACAATTTCAATCTAATACAATTCAGGAGCTTATGATTCCATATAAGCTGATATCATACGCTCATTTAACACAATCAGCTACATTAAAACCAACCAAATTTGATTTTACTGAGCTCTTGCATTGGGTGGTGGATCATTGAATCGATATAAATATAGAGATCAATTTATCTAACTACATTAACATGAAATTGAATTAGCTGTATCCGTGAGTATTTGGCTACACTAGCAACAGTTTCTCTTCATCTTTCAAACGCATTGACAGGTGTTTTGTGTGTTCTGTCAGACTCTCTTTTGTACTTTCTCTTTGAAATGTCTGGCTTTGCAGTGTAGGCAACTGCCAAAGCTGGAACAGCAACATTTTCTGCAGGGCTCTCCGCTATAGTATCAGGCTTTTATCATCTGAAGGGACGTGCATGAGCATCTGCATTTGTAGAACAGCCAACTGAACATCCTCTCTCTGAAATTACCTGTCTGGAAATGTTTATTATAGAATATTTGCCCAATGGCAAACTAAAAAAACTGCCTACCACAACTTTAAATAAAAGTTAACCTTTGAAAATGAGTCTGTGTCTGTATTTATGTGGATCCTCATTAGTCAGCACAAAAATGAGAGAGACATCTCAATGCAGGCTGGACCTTTCTGTACAACATTTTCTGCATAGGACGTTGATACAACTCCTAACATGGGTGTAGTTTGCTCTTCCTCTCCACATCTTTGAAATGCTCGTGGACATTCTGCAATGATTGCATCTGGACTATGTAGTATTTGCATCAGAATGTGAATCTCTTTGACTATATGCTTTCAAATCTGTATTGAAGATCTGACTGCAATCTACAGGAGGTGAAATCTAATTTCCTATAATGCAAATGTCTTTCGTTACGGGTTGAATGAAATACAAAACCTGCATTGAATGAGCAAGTGTATTCACAGCGAGCAAGAGAGGAGGAATAGAGAAAATACATACCATTTGTCCAAACCCAGAGGAATTGTTATGTGGCTGTAAAGGGTAGTAGCTGGCACACACCACTACCTTGGGGCTACCTGAGAAAAACACATAAAGAAGGCCACATAAGTACAGTTGAACCCAATGGGCATATGCACACAAACACACGTCAGCACAAACTCCAACATGGACACACATTCAAAAAATGTATACTCCTACAGTATGACTCACATTGTAGACCTTGCACTGTATCAGGATCTTACTGGGAGTAAAATTATTGACAGACTGTGAACAAACATACTGACACAGTGAAAAGAATAGCTGATAAAGACAAAAAAAGTTATATTACAAATCAATTTAAAGTGTAACCCTGGAGATATGAAAGCACTATCTGCCTCCACAGGTATAAATAAGGCAACAAGAGAGTATCTAGGTTATCTATGGATGCCCCTGCCCCCTATGGTGCATCTTAGAGTATATGGTATATGGAGCACATGAGCCAGGAGACATGGAAAATCAATTTGAAGGACTGCGTGGTGGAGAGAGATGGAAGAACTGCTAGACTAATATAAAGGCTACACATTAAGAATTGAACAGAGAAGTGGCTCTCATGCTGCATAGTGATTTATGCATTTCAATTTAAATGCATTTCAATGGAATACTACAGTGGGCACCAAAACAGTGAGAGAAAGAGAAGAGAAGAGAAGAGAAGAGAAGAGAAGAGAAGAGAAGTAAGGTTTGCGTGTGTGTATGTGAGCACCATGTGATGTCTTTAACCAAATGATAAAAAATGTTTTATGATACCACTTCGTGCATGCATGTCATTAAATTATGTTAGTAATACCCAACATTTTAATGATTGTAAAAAGAGAAATTGTGGGAGAGCCTGAAGGGCAGATTACTTGCAGAATACTATGCAGCAGACTCATGCTGATGTGAATGTGTTAAATTAATTGTTCAATCTTAATAGAGCCTTTATTCTGTCTCTCTACCACCATGACCTGAAACAACTTCAAGCCACACACTCTTTTCTGAGGACATGTTTCAATCCTGCCTTCATCACATAACCACATTTGACTCTGGAGGCTCTTCTGCCCTACGGGAACACCAAATAATTCACCCTGCCACTGCTCCCTCTGCTGGTTTATTTATAGTCCGCCATACACGCATTAACCCTCCATGCGCTCCATAATACATGAGCATGGGAAAGCAGGAAGTGATGCTTGAAACAACAGGAAAGAGGCAGCGGGGCACCGGCTGAGAAATTGAGTTATTTTGCAGAATGGCAGGATAGTGACCTTGGGCCTGGAATTTTTCCCCGTCTTGAAGTAAATCACTATGCAATATTATGAATGTTGCAAAGGTATAAAGGTTATTATTGCTGTAAGAGAAGGGAATCATTGATAGGCGTGAGTTTCGGGAGAAAGATGAAATATTCATCGTCATGCTCTATAGTAGTTGAATTATGGATGCAGAGGGAGGAAAATAGAGATCTACACATACTGTGCATTCACATACATATATACAATATAATAAGGCACAGATGCACAGAGACACAACCCGTGTGTATAATGTTTCAAACAACCCGCTGATAAATTACTTAGCTGAAGTAAATGTGCATACAAATGATCACAATCTAATGGATGATTGATTTAATTGACTCACTCAATTAAATGTGCAAGCAGACTGGGTAATTGAGATGTATGTGTGCATGTGTGAATAATTGTATGCCTTTCGGTGTTTGTGTGTCTGAGGGTGGCACAATTCCGACCTTCACTTTTCTCCAACTCTGGCAGCTGACGCTTGCTGTCATTAAAGTTGGAATCTTTTCCTGGAGCTGGATCTGCCGTCGGAGGCTTTGTCTCCGGCAAATTCTCATCTGGGTGTGTAAATATGGGAATGGTGTCTCGTAAGAAATTCCAGGTTTTCTCAAGGAGTACAGACCTAAGAGGAGGTTAAAGAAACTTGGATTGGTTACAGGCTATTGGTTGATGATATTATTATCATTCAATTTGAAAATCGTATTCACACCAACTGCATTTTAAGCCAGTTTTGACTGGAATTTGTTTGCTTGTGAGAATTAACTTTTCCAATACAAAATTACAACTTTTGAGAAAGTGAGCGAGCACTAATATGTCCACTGTTGAACTTAAAAAGCCATGACTTCTTTTGTAGAAGATGAAGTCTAGATTTCTAAGCCCTAAATCTAAGCCCCGACTTTACTGCAATTTCTGTTTCTGCTACTCAATATTGTCGATCTATATGCAATACAGTGGGCTGCAGTCCTCACATTAGCATCTCTTTGTTGAAAATAAAGTACATCAAACAATCTTCTCTCTACTTCAACACATCGTTTAGAAGATTTTTTTTACTTAAGGCAAGGCAATTTTATTTGTATAGCACACTTCATACACAAAGGCAAGGAAAAGTGCTTTACATAATGCATTCAAACATTTTTCTTAAAACAGCATAAAAACATTAACATGCAAATGAAAAACCGAGACCTTTTTAAAGGAAACTGAACCTTCCAGACACGACTCAAGAACATATCGAAGCAACCAGTGAGAAATAAATTTGGAGCAGATTCTTAGCCTCTCTACTCTGCGAGATTTATGGGTCATCTAAGTACACTTACTGACAGCGTGGTGTGAACCAAGTTAATATACAAGAAGAATGAGTGAGCAGCATGTGTGATTAACAAGTGAAAGGTAAAGAGTCATGCCGTTTTAATTAAGGAACATCACTTTTAGTCTAAAGGTAGGGCTGAGCAAAATTATGATATATATATATATGATCAACTATATCAAATTTTGTGTATAAATATATACATACATTTGTGCCCAAAGTGTCAATATTTTGTGTGGCCACCAGTATTTTCTAGCACTGCTTTAACCCTCTTGGGCATGGAGTTTACCATAACTTCCCCATTTGCCACTGGAATCCCCTTCCATTCCTCCATGACAACGTCACAGAGCTGGTGGATGTTAGAGACCCTGTGCTCCACCACCAGCGCATAATATTTTAATCAATTTGAAAAATATATAGAGTGTAATCTTTGGTGTAGTTTTCTGGATTACAGCGTGGCTCCTTTGTGCTGATTGTGTCAGTCAGAATAATGAACAGAATTCTAAAACCAATCACCTGCCATATAATGCTAGTACATAACACACCAAATATTGGTATAATTGCTCGTTTTTGTGAACAGATCCTGTGTGTGGGGGAGTGTGCATATAGGACTGCAACCCCTTGTGTCATGAATCAATCTGAAACACAAACACGGTCATGCTCAGTGCCTGTACGTGTTGATAGACTCCCCAGGCGACCCACTAACAGCAGCTAACCTGCTGAGCTAGAGAGAATAACACTCCCCAGCTCCACTCCAAAACACTGTTGCCCCATTAAAGTTCCATCACTGACAAGCTGAGATTCCCAACTCCATACTGCTTCTCCTCCCCCTTTATTATACATCTTCTTGCTTCCATTTTAGACCTCCATCATTTTCTCCCAATGTGTGACTTTCCATACTACTGTAGACAGATACACTCCTCTCTTTCTTAGCTACAGTATACTTTATAAAATAGTACACTTGAGAGGGAAAAATGCACAGCTTGTCAGACTGTGTGATTGCATCTAGTGCCACAGCCTTTATTGTGACAAACTACCAGAGATTAGATAGTCTGCTTGAGTCTCACTTTTTCCAGAGAGGAAAGATAAAATAAAAAGGAAAAAGCATTCACCCCACTAAGAAGACACGATCAGTGAACAATATCTAAATGTAGAAAGACAGAAGTATAAGACCTTACTTTATAGGACTGATTTCTGGGATCCAGCCGGTGAGGGTGTGGAGAAAGGTGAACTCGCCCATCTCCCTGCAGACCTCTGACACTACACTGAGAAACAAACACATAAAATAACTGTTTTACAACATTTAAAAAGCACAAATGTGCAACACACCCCAAACTCTATTCAAACCCATAGTGGCATTGGCACTGTTCTCAAAAGGAACTTGCTAGGTCACGTTTTTCATTATGTGAAACTGCACACAATACGCTTGGCACTCAAGTGGTTTAACTCCTGAGATTGCTGTTGCTAGGCAACTGAAAACAAAAATGGATGTTCTTTATTTTAGCATGATGTTTAGGAATGACACCAGGGAAGACGGCACAGTTAACCCTCTGAGACCCACAGGAACATCACTGTACAATCTCTCAAAGACATTACGGCAGCAGGCAAGTTATGGTTCATAATGGAGCATGGGAATCATAATGTTGTAAGACATTTTGCACTCCGACTGTCAAGCATACAGGTTCAGGTTATGTTCTACATCATGTGTGTACTGCAACGATAATCTCAGGCCCTAAAACCGATTTTGAGGAGTGTCTATGTCTGTATCCTTCACGCACAATTCTCTGTTGAAACAGATGGTTGCAGCAGCTCTAATTGGTCCTCTTGGGATCCTGTGGCCAACCTGTCCTGTCTGCAGTCATGATACTCAGAATCGATGAAATTTGATCAGTAATGCCATATTCCATGACCACTACAAAAAAGCTACTCAGCACTATCATGACAGAGCTGTCAAATTCATCTTTTTATTGAAGAAAAAAAAAGACTTTTTCGTTGCAGCCCCAGCAGACACCTGGGTAAAGTTTGGTACTTGTTCAGTACGGAGAACTTTCACTATGGTTCATAAATGATTCACCAGAATAGAGGCTCCTTTGTTTCCTGTCTTGAATGAAACATTTATGTCTCGACCTTCTGTGGACACTGGAACAGCCACCTTTACACACGCCATGTTGCCCCTTCACAGACACGCACACAGCCTGTCTGTCACCAAATTCAAGACAGCCTGAGGCAGAGATTAGGGCAGGTGAAGGTTTGGCTAAGTCAGCAAAACACCCTCTGTGGGGGATCTACTGCATGTGTGTGAGCTTTAAATAGTTTAGTTCACTTTGCTAACAAATTGTCCGCCAGGAAATTAACCTCCTGAACCCTGATTTTCCCTCAAAATTCTCCTTCGGAAACAAAATAAAATATACCAAACAGTACCAAACTTCTTCAAAGTTCTTGCTTTTTACATGTATGCAGAAGTACATGAATAAAGAAGTTCTAAATGTGTCGTGCATCATTTTACAAACCCTTACCTTAAGGTTCAGCATGACATATTTAGTATCTTTGGAAACACTGTGACATTGACTAGATTTTAAAACAAAGCCCTGTTGAGTTCTTGATGTGAAAGGGACAAAATGTTCTAATCATCACTTAGTCAATGTTCTTCTTTCATTTTGTTCTTTGTGAATTAATGGTGAATCACTTTTTACATCCATCTGAAATTGAGCAAAAGTGCCACCCAGTGTATTGCTTTACTCAAGCAAGAGTTGTTTACAGTGTTAAAGGGTAGGTTGCATAGAGGGTATATACTTGAAATAAGCTGGAGAATGTTCTACAGCCCTCTTACTTTAAGACTATTACAACTGTTTCACAAATCCTTGTGACAGTACTGAGATGCTTACTGAGTTTCTGTTGGAATGTGCAGTAACTCACTTTGTGTTGGCCACTTTAATGAGAGCCTTAGCCAACAGCATTGGCCACAGCTCTGATTGACAAGTGGTGGCAGGAAGGAGCAGGTTGTTTTCTTCGTCAAATGGCATCGAATCATCGACTGCTATCTTCCTCCAACAACCCTAAAAGCAAGGAAGAAAGACACAGTGAGTCAAAATATGGCACAATAGTCGATACACCTCAAAGAGTAGTTGTAAGAATTTTAACAATTTCTTTAACCGCTTCAACTCCTTGAGGACGCCTGCATCCTTTCTGACTTTAAGAGGTCTTTCTCAGGTTTAATGCCACTGAGCCTGCTACAGCTGGAGGTATCAGATGAAACTAAGAGATCTCACAGCATATTTGTAATAGCCTGAAATTTGTAGAATACTGCTTGTGTTATATGCATTTATTGGTCGATTTTGGAGCAGCTGTACACTTATAACCCTGAGCCTCTCACACTAAAATGGAGTTTTGCCTTCAGGCTGGATACTGGAGTGGAGCTGGCATTGGCTGATCAGCAATCAGCTCTTTCATCCATGCTCATTACTATCATCTCATTGTCTGGCTGGCTATCAGCTGACTGGTAATCACATTCATACAAGTGTACTAGGCAGACTTCGTAACCCTACAATTAACATTTTTATTTTGCTAAAACCTTCATGACAACACAGCTTGTTGAGGCAGCACCTCAAACCCCTCATAATGTGCAGAGCTTTTGGTATTGTTGACTCTATTAGGATCTTCAGGTTTCACTGAGTCTGCACTATGGTGTTTTATATCATTGTTCCTCCAGCAGAATCCCCATCACTGCTCAGATTTCTTGAGAGATCCTTAAAGAAGAGACCCTTTTCTGCAGAAATTGACTGTACAACCATTTGCAGTGAATCCCTTGACTGAAATAGTAGCTTCCTGTTAAAGGAAGCGCACCTGAACTCTCAAATCCTTTACAGAAGTACATTGTGGTGGAGGAGACAACCGCATTTAACGGTAATGGGAGGAGCTGATGTGATTGGCTGTGACTGACACCAGCCCCTCACATATCTACTGCTGATTTTAAATTATTTCTTCCTTCACTTCAAAATGTGCCACAAGTGTGATTCAGATCTTCACAGTTTTCCTTTAAGCCTACTGTGTAACACATCACCTTAAATCTCAGATCTATGAGCTTAATATTCTAACACCTCTCCTTGCATTAGCTACCGTATGCTTGCATCTTAGCATCTTATTTCATGTCGGAGCTTGTTACATGCTGTCTGTGGTGTGGTCTGTCTACTGGCCGTCTGGGGGAGTTTCACTCCAAGGCAGCACAAGCAGGTGATAATCTGACTGACTGTTCACAGCTGTGGCTCTCCTTATCTATCAGAGCAGTGTGCACAAATAAGAAGATATACAGTGTGGGGGCGAGCACACTTTCTTTCTTCCTTGTTCTTCCACTTTCTTGTCAAACCGCCGCCCCGAGGAGAAAGTCGATGTGTTCACAGATGGGGTAAAATACAGTGCAAAAGAGCAAGTTAGAGGTGAGGCGAAAAAAGAAAGAAAGGTGAGACAGAGCTGTAAGATGGTCAAAAACAGGCTGAAGAAATGAGAATGGAATGGATATTCACAGCGGTGTGAAGGAGGGAAAAAGATTGGTGTGGTTCAATAAAGAATCAGATCAGCAGGGGAGAAAGGGAGTAGCCCATGTGCAGGAATAGGCGAGGAAAACGGGAAGGGCCGTTGGGGGCTGGGTGCTTAATGCCATCGCAACAACCATCTGTTAGCGTGCTATGGTTGGCACGGGGACTGCTGCCTACAACCGTGTCATGCTTGTTTGTCAAGGCAAGACTCACAGTGTTACCACCATTTTTAGCTCTGTCTTTTTTTTCTCTCTCTCGCTGACCCACATTGTTGTGCTGGAAGAAGTCCCCCTTTCTGAAATGGCACAATGATGTAGTGTCCACTACTTAGAGATCTATGGCAAGCAGCACACATACTGAAACTCACAGCTCTGCAAGTTCAAGCTGTATCCCAATGCAATTAAACGCTTTAGTCAGAGGATAAAATGTGTATGTATAAATCGATATGAATGACAGTGCAGGGCATAAAGCCCTCCTAGGGTTTTGCCTGCTCTCAGGGTCTTATGAGGTATAGATATCCAACTTGAGTCTGGCTCTCTGAGAAGCAGCTGACTCCTGTTAAGCCTTATCTATTCATCAGGCAGTGTATGCCCGCCCACTTTTGGCACAGCAGTGAGACTGATTGATTTGAGCTCCGAGTGGATAAGGCTTTCTTATCCCTTCCCCCTTCAAACCCTCAGTCCATCCCCTTCCCCTCTCATCTGCTGCATCCTATGTGGTCACTTGAACAATACAGAGCAATCTTATGTCATCCTTTGCCTCAAGTGTGCCTCCAAAATGTGCGGTTAACAAATAGGTATTGTAATGCACTGAATTCATCTGCAGTGATGTGAGAATTTTTGGGTTTCCTAAAAATGAATTCTTTAGAAGACAAAATGTGAAACTATTCATACCAGTAGCAATGCAAATTAATGAGAGTTGTGAAAATATATATTTGCCTAGGCAGAGGACCATCTACCAATAGCCCAAGTTACTAAGTAAACTAAGAAAAATGCTTTGAGTGAATTTAAGTTCCCTCTTTCTAATGTTTTTGCAGTGCATATGTTTAGAGCTTTACTGTGAAAGGTATGAAAAGAAAAAGTAGATCTGGTATGTGCTGACTTTGTCAAGGTTAAAAGTCAATCACAGCTGTCAATCATGATGTTACAGTCCCATTTTACAGTATCAAATAACCAATCAAAATCAAACTTATCACAAAAAATAACAACCTAAAATGTCAGAAACCATCTTTGGGAAAATATATATTTGATGTGTTTATCTTACGTCCCTTAATATTGCAACCTGCTTTCATCCACTCATAACCCCATGTGGTAAATGTTCCTGTACATTTCAGGGACAGGCTGCATGTTTGAAAAGGGCTTTAGATGACAGTGGTAGAGTGTACAGTATGTGTGTGTGAGGCTCACCATCCAGTAGAGTCTGACCAAGTACTTCCCATAGCTGTTGTAGAGCGGTACATGACCTTTCACCACTTTACACAGTGAGTAGATGTGCTCCCAAGGTCTCCAGCCATCTTGCTCTGTAAATGTGCCGTTGTGCAGTGTCCAAACAATGTAGATTTCACTCATGATCCACCTCATCAGCTTAATCGAAAACGGGGGTGAGAAGGGGGAGAAAAGTAATCATTAGTTTTAACAAGTACCCAGCAATCTTTAAATCTATTGGATGAATCCTCAATTATCCACAAAATCAATAGGGCACTGCATTTCCACAGTCCAATTCATTTCTGTCAGTCAAACATCACCCTGCCTGACATCTGAATTACACTATCCAAGTTCTGATCAACACTGGTTAGCCAAAAGTCAGTGCAATATTGTATAGAAGAAAAGTAAAAAATAATAGTTGAAGACAAACCTCACTGCAAACCAGATGTTCACTGGAGGAGATTAGGTCAAAGGTCGTTTGATTTTCAACAACAGTCAGACCCTTAAATAAAAGACATTGTTTTCATTGTAGGCACAGATTGACACATTTGATTGTAGATTTTAGCACCTTTACAACAACTTTATGCTACCAAGTTGTGACAGTACAGTGTGTGGTTGTATCCGTACATATCAGAATCATTCATCATAATAACACAGTGTTCATCCAGCTTAAGAATATTACAGTCATGCATCATCTGCTTAAAATTTACATGAATATGTAACCTACTTAATACTTCTCTACTCATCCCAGGTCCTTAACTGGCCTAACCTTGCTGTGATACTCCCAAAACTGTGTCTGCCATGAATATTTCACTACCAAATTAATAGATTCTACCAATGTTGCTAATTAAAAATGAATTAATGGGTCGAGTGATGGTGAGAGAGATCAGCGGCGGGTCAAGGGAGGTTCCGTTTTCTCCCATCATCACAGCAATTCTAAGCGAGAACCAAACTTTGAATCATTTCCGTCAATAACAGTGGCTTTGTAAATACAGCCTGATGAAGAGAGAATTTCATAGCAGAGCCGTCGCCTGCATCTGCGCAGCTGATTGCTTTTGTGATTAGCCCGTGTTCCTCTTGTATGAAATTAATGAAATGCTTTTGACATCTTGAGTGAAAAGGCAGCTTGTGACCTGGCAAGGACTAATTCAAAAAGCAGGAAGCTTCCAGTAATTGCTCAATACTGCAGTGAGAGAGGGGTAACAGAAAAGTGGATTGATGCAATTAAAACTTCATTGGAGGTGACTAGAGAGCAGATTTCCTTAACTACATTTCACACTGTGTGGCAAAGAAATAAATTTTATTAATACATCTAAAGGCTGCACCCAACAGTCACCTTCAGTTATTAATTTGTAATTTTCTATTTTAAGATTAAAACTTACTGTGCAAGTCCTTGTAATCCTTTAATATAAAAAAAGTGAATTCATTCATTGATTTTTTTTTCTTACAAACAATCCAATAATACACATATATTCAATTTAAAGTTTTGGCAGAAATATAGAAGAAAATATATAGAAGAAATATAGTAGCTATTGAGATATTGAACCTTGTACATGTGATATGATATTTTACATTATAAAATACTTAAACCATCAATTTATATAAAAGGTATAATCCATTTATCCTGCTAGTTGACATGTAATCATTTTATCGCTTATATGTGTATACCTGCACGATACATACACCCATTCCTATTTATTATTACATATTTGAACTGCGAACAGTGTGGAATACTTTAACAGTCAAAGCGTAAACAACTTTTATCACTATACAGTGCCATGGAATACATCTGTTTTGTCACTGCTGCAGATGGGTACTACCCCTGGAACTATCATTAACATAGAAGCATGAAGGTTACCTTGTTGACGATAAACTCTGTAGGACGCTTCCAGGAGTGTACTTTCAAAGATGGAGGCATGGAAATTTTTCCCTCAGGATCTTCAAAAAATGGCTGCAGAGAGAGGCAAACAAAGTACATTTGGTATAAAGAAAACAATAAACAAATAATCAACATAATGTCTGTTGTAAAGTGGATTTTAAGCAATGTATCTGTTTTGCAACACACTGAAAAGCATGTAATGGCAAATTATTTTTGCTCCAGATTTACAGGATTGTGATTCTTGTTCGTCTTTCCATCTTCAGCTCCTTTACTTGAGTCCCATTTCTCCTTGTTGACTTCTGTGTCATTCCACTCAGGCCAAATTGGGAATCTGCATCTCCATATACCTCCAAGGCTCTCAGAGGAAGTGGCTACTAGGGACGCTGCTCTGAAATGAGGACACATGATTCATCTCGTTTGTTCTTGGCTGTTCTTTTGTCAATATTTAGCAACAACCATTAGCCAGCTCAGTACCAGAGATTCAGTCAGAGTAAACCCACCAAATCCCTGTTTACCTCTCCCATAGTGGAAGTGATATTAAGTTAGCCTATAATGGCTGACTGTTGAGGCTCAGACTGGGTATTTACACACATATGCAATCGCTGTTGTTAAATGACTAATACGTTAATGACAGAGATATGAGTGTACATATTTATAATACAAAACACAATGAAACAACATCTCTCAACGGTTTCTGATGCTTCCTGAATGCTAACGTTAGCTAACTTCATATATATTTGACGCTAACGCTACTGCTAACTACAGCTGACCTTAATTAATGCTAATTGCCAACATTTATCACACTCACTCAGTCTGTCGGTCGGATAGAGAGACTTTACTGGAGGAGGACTCCTTTTTCTTGGGCTGTGTCTTGGACATTGCACTTGGTGTGATAAATTTACAAGGTAATTGACCAAGAACCAAGCAGGTCAAGTAGCGTGCCGCAGGAGCGTTTGTTTGGTTTGTCTGCCTCAGCTCTTCAAAGTTTGTTCGTTGCTGAGCAACGGAGCACAAATGTGGGCGGGGTCTGGAGCTGTTAGTGATTGACAGATCTTCCTTTTAAGGAGAGGCACTACAGGTGAACAGGATCATTTTTGCAACTTATAGATGCCACAGTGAAACGTACCCTCTTTGTTATTGACATTTTTAATGAAATGTTAGGTTTGGAATGTTAAGTTATGTACCTTGGAAATATAATTGATTGTGTTATTGATTGTGCTAGATACTAAACCCAGATATTACTGATAATAAGTAAGAAGGCAATAACAAGAAACTGGAAAGACTGAATCCCCATACTGTACAACAATGGCTGTTTTGTCCATGTTATGCATTATACTTTTTTCTATGCAACAAAAATGAATAAACATCAAAGTTTCAACAAAAGCTACAAAACATGAACACCATAAATTACACCTCTTTGTCCTATATAAACTGGCAAAATATTGCCAGTTTAAATCCAATATCCAATACCACCACAAAATAAAGCCTCAAAATGTGCTGGAGAGCTGAATCAATACCTCTCTTGAAGAATCTTGATAAATGTTAACAGTAAAAGCATCACCAAGGTTGCATTTTCCTGAAGGCTGTGGTATTAGATTGCATTGTACTGCCTCAAGTCTGTCATGTGACATACAGTAGTACCGCACATTTGCAGCACCATTTATAATGACACATTGAAACACAGTGAAAAGCAATACTTTAGTATGCTGTCAAGGTTCCCAATATCTCAAAAAAGCACGCTGTAATGCTTTAATGATGTGATGTTGATTGCAGTATTTGCACTGAATGAGAGTTGCTGTAGTGCTTGTACACTAAACAACTGGCACGCCTCCATTGCATTCCTGCTCTGTAAACAGTTAGGTGTGTGGAACAGCACAAGCTGTAGTGGTGGGAGCAGCGTGTGTGTCTGATGACTATCACACACTGTTTCTTGAGTGGAGTCACATGGTCCCGTTTCTCTCTTTCACTCTCTTTCTCTCACACACACACAGTCTTGAGTCCTACTCCTTGCTCATACAACTTTTGCACCCATTGCACTCTGCATACATGTTTCTTCGAGGGAAACTTAACATTATAGGTATCCTTTTTTCAAATGTTTTGTACACATACACACATTCTTTTTTTCACTCTTACAGAAACAACTGTACCAGTTGTGTCACAGTCAGTGCTAAGTTATGTAAGTCTCGACTGTTGTGAAAATGAAACTGTCAGAAGTTTGTGCCAGCCTTTTTCAGCCTTATCATAGTTAGTCATTGCTGGGAAGTAATGTAATACAAGTAATTGAATAACATACTTAAAATACAAAATGAGTATTCTGTTCCAGTTTAGATTGGTGGTATTCTGAATACAGCCACTGTCTTCAGAAATATGCTACTATGAAACTTTTTCAGATTGAGCACTGGCAAAGGAAGAACACATTAAATTTCAGATCCAAATCACGAGGCGGATACAAACTATAATATTTTTCACTTCCTTAACATTGTGAGATTGGGCATGGTTCGGCAGAGATCTGCAATCTTCAAGTCAATTTTGAAGTATTCTGAAACTAATGTCAAAGTAAAAGTAATGTTTCTACTAATGTTTTATTACTTGATTTAAGTTATCTAATGGAATACATAACAAATTATACTTTAAGGCAGGTATTCATTATTTTGTAGTGGAATATGTTTTAACTAGTGAGGTCCAAATGAAGCTTCATGAACCATAAATTGTATTTTCTGACCCCACATGGTGACACTCGAGTAATGGCAATTCAGCAGGCTTTCAACCCTCTGTTCAATAAAGAGCACCGCGTTATTGCTTGTGCCAAATGCTAATAAGAAATCAGTTCATACGAGCATAATCCCCCCTCAGATGGCTTGATCCGAGAAGTCTACGTGCCAGTACAACCCAGTTAATTTTATAATCTGAAACATTTGCTTGATTTATGAACCATAAAATCCACACCAAAATGTTTGTATACTGTATATGAGCCAAATCTTGTGATTTAGGTATAAAAGTGCAGAACTCATTATATGGTTATGTGATTGGATCAAGTCTGAATGATTTAGATCATGCTGAGCAACCACAACATTCACCATATTCTGTTATATATATATGTAAATACAGAGGATAAAAGCATTTAATACATTTGATAAATAAACGACAGTATCACTAGTAAACAACACAAATCTGTTAAAATGTTTATTCTATTTTGGTCTTGTATATTTAACGTCTTTTCACATGTAAACTTAAACCCAACTCAATGCTTTTTTAAAAATTCTTCATACTTCATCTGAATACTTTAATGTACAGGAGAGTGTCGTGATGAAGATACCACACCAGATGCATAATGCACGACTGGACACATTTAAATAATGCATAGTGTAATTCAGATCGACATCGTCACACTGGTGGGAAGTCAGTATCGTAGTATCGTTAGTTGTTTTTTCTGAAATACTGTCTCGTCCGTCTGTGTCTTTGTACAAGTTTGAGTGAATAACATAAGTTCCCCTCTAATTAACATAACAGAAACTGCATTATGGCACTTTACATCAGAGAAAATATAGCATATTCATGACAGCGATATGAGATAACACTTTGATAATGCTTTGTACAGAGTAGTCTAAGAACAGCTGGAAGCACCAACATGAGTGTGCTATAAAAAATGTCGTTAACATCCATCTATTAAGAAATACTTCAACACTGAGCAATAAAGTGTCTTGTTTCACAGATAAATGTTGAATGACAAAGATACTGAGAGAGAACAGACCAAAGTGACAGAAATTAAGAGCTACAGGTTGTTTCATAGCCTGCATATTCCTGCTTAGTTTGCACCCTTTCTCAGACGTGGTATAATCCAGGGCTTCGGAGGAGCAGCAGGGTTTGGTGGGGAAATACACAATATGCAGTGAGACACACACAATAATAACAATGCTGTGATTAAGAGGGGTGGGACGAAGAAAGAAAAAGCCTGATACACAACATTTGCAACCGCATTAAGATAAAATCGGGCATGGAGTCTGGCCTACAGGGAAAACTACACTAAGAAACTTGGATGTGCAAGTCCAACGGCATCAGTGCAGAGAGGAGAAGATCCTGGAGCTTTAAAATACCCAAGAATTCATATTCCTCTGGGAGGCTGGAGTGGAGGGCTGAGAGGGAGCCACAGGCTGGGTGCTCTGTTGGACCCTGCCAAAGGAAGGCGACGGCTAATGTGAATAGATCGAGTGTCAGCAGCAGCCTGACTTGCTCTCAGCAGCCACAGTCTCCTGGTCCAGTTTGATCCGGTCTCCATTGCTCTCCTCATACGGCAAACCTTTGTCGTTCGACAAGATACTCTCTACCAGGAAGCGTGCGGCCTCGTCCACGTTGATGTTGTCCTGGGAAAAGGCCAGAATTGTATGTCAGAGTGGTGATAAAGCACTTTACATTGTACATTTGCACCTATAAACCCGCTTTATATGAACCCGCCTGTCAGCTGGGCAACAGCTGGGAGACAGAGAGGTACCAGAGATCTGAGGCCAGCAGAGACAAGGTAAAAACCGCTATTTGTTTTTGTCCTTCACACTGAGGCCAGAAGCTGTCATCCTGTGGGCTGAAGAGGTAATGAATATTAATGGCCTTTCTCCAGACGCTGTAGTAACAAAGATGCTTACTAAGAGGTCTCAGCATTTTGGGTAAAAGAAAACAGAGTTATTCTGTTTGTTTGTTTGAACTGTTGTATTTTTTTTTCATAATAATAATACATTTTAGTATTAGTAGCTAAAGTAAATAAAAAACACTATGTTAGCATATTGTATGAAAATCTAATTTCTTATTATCTTAGAAAATAATTACCATTCTGTAAAGAAGCAACATGGTTTTTCATCAGAGTACTGACTTATTTGGAAGTTCATGGGAATACAATTATATGATTATGAGAACTGTCTGCATCACTTTTAAACTTTTATGATTTTTCAATAAATAGAACCATTTCAGAACCAGATGAAACTCCCAATTAGATCCTTTTTCCTTTTTTCCCCCTCCTCCATACTCCTGCCTGCTTCTACAAACATGAGGCATGCTGATGCTATGTGGATAAGTAACAACCCTACTTCAAAAAAACTCCCAACTATCTCTTTAATTTCTGTCATTTAAAACTGAAAGTAAGTTTTCATTGACAAAGTTCCCCATCACAGCGTTTATAACTAGCGTGACAGGAACATAAAAAACAACAGCACTTCACTGCACCCACAGAAAGGAACCGGCCAGAAAGGCTTTGCACACACACCCAAACACTTCACATGACACAGCACGTGACATAGCTGCGGGGCTTAAGGTTATTAGTTAACTAAGTTTACTGCGGCCGCCAAAACTCATCAAAGCATTCCTCAGCATAGAAGTAAAAAAGATGTTGTAATGTAAGAAAAAATGGAGAAGTGTGTTCTGCAAATGTCCTTTTTTAACTTTTTCTTAGAAGGACGAGTTAGCAAATGACGCAAATGTGATGTGAAAAGGAGGTGAGGGAAACACAGGAGGGGCTTTCCCAGGAGTCTCACCGTTAAGAGGATGAACATTCGAGTGCTTGTCAGACAACTGCATCTTTCAAAGGAAGTGATTTATAACTGAACATGAGGAGGCACATGCAAGCTTTTGGTTGTGTCATTATTACATTCTGGCACAGTTACAGTACCTGCTGATCAGTCTGGTGTTATAGCATCGGGAGTTTGCTCATCAGACTGAACAAGCCCGCAACACAGACTCACAGCTGTATATAAAATACAGTATATAAATACATTTCTTATTATTAATGCTAAAGGGCTGCTTTTGAATCAATAATCATAATCCAATAAGAAAATACTGAAAGGAACCCATCTGGAGTAGCATATTTTTTACTTTAGATTCTTTAAAGATGTTACATTTCTGCAATAAAATGTCTCAAAAATGACTAGACTTATAATATATATTTTGCTGAGTTATGGAATTACATTATGCCAAATGTTTCCAATTATTTTCAAACCTAGAAAAATCTTTGTTTGAAGGTGAAATCGTGTTTTATTTGGTCGCCTGTAAATGGAGTCATATAACCTGTACCCTTCTGGTTGCTCTGACTTTTTTTGGGGACACATCAGATGATTCATCAGCAAGTGATGTTAAATCATACGTCACAGAATTATACTCAGTAAGAGTGATATGGCATTTTTTTTCTGCCACTCAGCATATTTTTTAAATTTTTCTTTTGCCATTTTGCAACACAGTAAACTTGTAGAGATGTAAATAACTGATAAGATATTTTAATATCAATGCATCTTACTACTATGTAGCAATAATAAAAGCAAAGTGTTAACACACAAACACAGAAACTGTGAGAAAATGACCAAAGTTAATGAGTAACACTACCGAACATTATCTTTCAGAGCCCTGCCACTTCAGCTGTCACAGCTCCGGGCTGCAACATCAGTTAGCGTCATGTGGTACCATACTTCACCAGCTGTCCGACAAATCTTTTCACTGGTTGGAAAGATAAATGTCTGTGGACGTTGTGCATGAATGGCCACAGCAGGATGAAAAAAATGATTGCCACAAAATTCTTGTCACAAAATTCAAACTGTCATTTAAACAAGATTTTAAAAAAAACTTGTTCAGTTCTTTGGAAAAACGTCAAAGATTTCTCAAGAAAATTGTTAATGTGAGTAACTGTAAGTGCCCAAGTGTTCCACAGGGGGAAAAAAATAGGAAATTGAAGTATTTCTCAATTGCCACAGTGTGATTACAGCATCAGAAGGAGCCTGGAGGATTTCCTGTCATGAGAAGTGGAGAAGCCATTCATTAAAATGGCGAAAAGTCCTCACCATGAAAGACCAGTGGCTCTTTTTGTTTGGACTCAGCTGTGTGGGCATTTCAAAGCTCTCATCACAATCTGATTCGCTGCAAACTCGAGTCACGTTCATGCATTAAATACGATTTGAAGACATTACTGGACATTACTTGGACCATGACTCCAGAAGCTTTAAAGGAAATGTGTATCCGCGCTATGCAAGATATAGCAGCCAGCGTTAATATGAGCCATAACTTTGGTGATTTCATGCTGCTGAAGTGTAGAATAAACACAAATGAAACATCAGAGAGTATATTTATGCAGCAATGTATGTAGAAGCACATGAATCCATTTTATGTTCAGCTGATAGATTCTCCATCTAATGTATCGATCTCTCACCTTCGCTGAGGTTTCAAACCAGCCCAGAAAGCCGGTCTCTTTGCAGAAATTGTCCATTAGAGCTGTGTTGTTGGAGCTGTCTTTCTTCTGGTCGCATTTATTGGCGAGCAGCACGGAGGGGATGGGGTTGCCATTAGCCAGCTTCACCTTGCTGTCCAGGTCATTCTTCCACTTAGACACCGCCTCGAACGTGGAGCCCCTCGTCACATCGAACACCACGAACGCCCCCACAGCTTCTTTGTAGTACACTCGTGTCATGTTCCCAAATCGTTCCTGACCTAGGGGGGAGAGGAAGAGAATTTAGTGGAATATTTGCAGTTTTGTGGAAGATTCATAACATGAGGATGTGATAAATCTCTATATATAGGAGTATATTAGTAGTTATTTTCTCGTTTGGTCTATAAAATGTCAGAAAATACTGAAAAATGTCCCAAGTCCAAGTCTTTCAATACGATATAAAACCAGGAAAAGTAGTAAATCTCCATATTTCAGAAGTTGAAAACAGCATTTCCTAATATTTTTGCATTAAAAATTACTTTTCATCCAATTAATCCATTCTTTAAAATAGTTGGCGATATTTTTTTCTGTTGATTGAATTACCGATACTCGTCATGACAGGTGTGATTGAACATCCAAACCAAAATAAGAAAACTGTGCCTTCAGGATGAAACCAAATGTCTCGCCCTGGCCTTGATCGCAGTAAATGCTGAGATTAAACTATTTCGTTCTCATTTCTTTCCCGAGCTCAACAATTTTCCTCCTCCAAATGTGGCCAAAAAACGATGAGGGCAGAGATGGTTCGTATTCGACCTACTTTTCCTAATTTGCCGTGGGCCTAATCCGCACAGAGAATGGCAGAAGTAATCTGCCATAATAATAAGCCTTTTCTCTGAGTCACTCTCTGAGAAAATCTGAGATGATATTTCACAAAGGCAAAGCAAGGAGAATTACCGGCTGGATATTTGGTGTCACTATCAATCTGACAGGGTCTCTTCTTAAACACAGCTGGACCGTTTTTATGGACCACGTTTGTTTCCTCCTAAATCTTCAAATTATATTCTACTAACTCATTCAAATGGAAAGTCTATGGAAATTTCCACTCTTTAATTATCGGGTTTAAAATGAAACCTTTATTGAAGGAAATAGGCTCCTGGGGTGAGAAAGAAATCCCAGTGACAGCGCTCTTACATACCTTCTAGTCTGCCCACATCACTTCACCTTAAGTGTGCACTGAGGCGTAAAGCACAATACCTCTTCGGTGGGAAGTGAATCTATGATCAGTGGTTCAACCAGCGAGAAGTCTCTCTGGAAACACTTGGCTGACGTCACACTGTCGAGCATACCTATCTAAGAAAAGATCCCTTGATTTCGGCCTCAGATTGCTTTATTTACGTCTGTAATCATAGGAAGCAGCTGGGCTCTTATCCATCATAAACCTCCCTTTGCTTTTGTGCAGAACGTGTGTTTTTTTGCAAGGCATGGTATATAGCAACAGTATCTGCCTCCAACTTACACCACTCTACTATTTCTGGCTTGTAGTGTTCCTCAGAGGAAAAACACATCCTAAATTGGCTGATGATATTCTAGATTTTTCTTCTGGTCAAACATAGATATATATAAAAGAAGAAGATATAAAAACATGTTTGAATAGAAGCCCTGTCATTACTTTCCCCAGCCTGTTTGTCACTTCTTCTCGTTCTTCATAAAGATAGACCACACACTTTCAATTTCAAAGAAGACTAATAAAATGTTCAAACCCAGCTGGACACTGTAGCTTTTAGCAAAAATTACTCAAATATGAGTAAATAGTTGATTGTCTTGGGGACTTTTTTCTGCTGCGGATGAATTTAACATTTGGTGCACAAATGAGTATTTACAGGAATTTGGTGGTGACTACTTTACTCAGTATTTAGCGTTTACTGTACAGCAACAGGGCTGTGTTTGTTGGATCTACTCAAAATTAAAGTACAGTCCAAGTTCATTATAATGAAGAAAAAAGTCACAGAGGTGATTTTAGCTCTTTTTTTTAAAGAACACCAGCCATGTTTCCATTCAATTGTGAAGCGTATTTAAAGCAAATGTTTGAAATGTTACATGAAAGTAAAGCAAATTAAGGCTTTTCATCAACTGGTTTGGAGTGACTTACTGTAATCTCTAAATTCACAAAACAAAAGAAAAAGAAGTTGAAAACCAGTATAAAATAAATCGGCTTGGACATCGACCTTATCTAGGTCTGGGACTGATCTTCAGGAATTTGGACAAACGCGGCAAGTTTGAATAATTTTTTCACGTCAGCAGGTTTCACGCTGCTCGGAGATGATGACAGATTAATGCAGTGATTCTAATGATGCCAACAGCAGAAACAGCTGATCAGTCATGTGAGTTAAACGTCTGCTTAGTCAGAACCTGTTTCGTAAGGGCTTCTCCACATCCTATTTAGCGTGTTAATTTTTTTCCGACAAAAGAAAAAAAGGTTGTGTTTTTGGCCAATTAAGAAAGGAAGGAAACATACGAAAACATAAGAATGAAAACGCGACAATGCCAGTCTATGGCACAATGGTAAATAAAGACAATACTTCTTGGTTTTGGTCTTTAAATTGGATTTGCTGATAATAAGAAAATAGAAGATCACGAGACCTGTAATAACCACTGTGTTTGACAGATTGGTTGGTTCCTCTAAATCAAACCACACCGGGTTGGTGGGTATCTATGACACAGGCCTTGTGACTGGGCTCTGATGCTCTTCCACTGGATGCCCAGACAGTGAGGTGTGTTTACGCTGCCTGCAGCAAGAGGAGTACAAGCATGAACAGGCTATAGCTGTGATCATAGTCTGTGACTTACACGAGCCGGGTTGCAAATGCAGAATGAAAACACTTTCAGACAGAAGGTTGTTTTCATGCTGGGAGCTCATGGTTAAAATATCATCTACTGTATATGTTTCAGACAGTTCAGAGAGAAGTCTTTGTCCACATACAACAAAAGCAGTTCCACATCAAAAGTTGGAGGATTATGGTTGGTTTTACTCTCTTTTGATGACGGTCGTGTTTTTTTCTCACACAAATACACACACAGAGATCTTGTGTAAGCTTCCACTATGGTTCCTGTTTTTGAGCTTGTGTGTGCCACAATCAGTTGTATTGTATGATCACTCACCTCAGAAACATGAGCTTACGCAAAATGCAGATTTTTTAAAAACAGCTAAAAACATTTTTTGTTGTCTGCAGCTTCCAGAAACATTTAAACTCAGATTTAGTTGTTGTCTGAACTTGAGACATTAGATTACAATCATGTGTTTGTATTTCTGTTGATCACTTCATTACATTGGATCATATATTGTGTCTTTAAACCTCTGGAGTCACCAATCACGCTGGCATGATCAAATCACATGACTTCTCCATGATGTCCCGACCACAGGTCACAACAGAAAAAAAATTAAACACTGTCAAGACATGCCATTAACTTCCCTCTAAAGCACTGGAAATGAAACGTTTTTGATCATGATAGAACAAGTTAAACCGGAGATAAGGTAAATATATATTTTGTATAAAAATACAAACTGGATGCTATCTTACGTTTTTAAATTCTTCATTTAGCATGATTGTGAAATTTGAAAACACATGATTTTATGTCTATTCTTGTGTTTTTTGTATTCAAAATGTTGATCCAGTAAGTCAAAGTGAAAAAATAATTATCAGGTCATATAGGTGAAGTTATGCTGAAAAAATGATACCAACATAGCATGGTAAACATTCATTTTAAGTGGTATATACAAGCAGAATGAAAAGTATTAAAACATGTCCAAAATAGCCCAAGTCTGCAAAGAGTTAAAGCTTCTGCTCATTCCACTTATATCCAGATTCAATCTCTGCAATAATACCAGACTTCCAATAATCTGAGAAAGAATTTGACGGATTTAGCATATATTTTTGCTACACGGCTCCAATTTAAGAAAGCCCACAGGCCAAGTGTAATTGTACAATGTATGAGACAGTTAGCCTCCACTAGAGCTGAGTTACAAAACAGAAAATGAACCAAGAACAGGTTTGAGGAACTGCGAGCGCAGCTTCTCTCTGCATACTTTCACTTTACTGTGGGTACTTACCCAACCACGTAAGGAACTGGAGTGGCGTGGCGCAGTGCGGGTGTGAGCGAGAGAGTGAATACACTGTGGGGCCCACAGGCCTGACGGTAATTGCTCATAATTGAGAGTCTAATTTTAGCTGATATAACCCCAGGTGAATTCACCAGAGACACGACACAGTGGGATAAAGAGCCGATAGACTGAAACAAGGCTTTCATTTCCAGGCCTTGTCGAGCTCATACATCCAGCAGAGTGGAGGCAAAGGCAGAGTATAAAAAGAAATAATGGCTTCATCATTTTCAAGGTACTTGGCTTCTTTTTCATTCTATTGCAAGGTCTGACGAAGTCAAAGACAACGATTAGTGAGAATGGAGCGACTGAACAATATTGACCAAAGAGGCAAAGAATACAGCACGCCATGTTTTATTCAGCTGAATGATAAATCATGTCACCAATCAACAGAGAAACAAGGACGGGTGAGAAGACCCATTATTATGTACTGACTTTCAGAAGATTAAAAAATGACTTTTGTGCTCAGCTGAAAACACACCAGTGATGATACAGTGGCTGAAAATGTCTTTTGTGCCGGCTCACCTTGGACCAAGAACAATTTTACATAAAGTGTAGACACGCAGGGTTGGCCAGCACACACTGATAAGCCCAAAAAATACATATCACTATGTGCTTTATGAAACTCATATATTCTGACTTTCTATTTACAAAGAACTTTCATTCATCCTCAACCACTTTAATTTTGCATATCATGCACTCAAAATAGCAGTAAATTGAGACAAATTGTCCACATCATAGTAACTCAAAGTGCGGCCCACGGGCCAATGGCGATCCTCAGAAACATTCTGTGTGGGTCTCATATGTGACATTAATTGCATGCATTACATTTAATTCTTTCCTGTGCATTTCAATACTTTCACTTTAAAGCTGCTGGTTGCAAGGCAACTCTATCGTCAATACTCGTGACTGTATTTCTTCTCCGCGGCCCTCAATCTTATACTGGCTTCCTAAATTGGCAATCTGTCATCAAAACTTTAAGCTCCCCTGGTCTATATTCAACACTTCACTTGATTTTCTGACACATCCAGTCCTTACTGCTGGGTCGATGTGTAAGCACAGCCAGTGTGTGGGTGTTAACCTCACTCCTCCTGGGAGAGAACCGGCTGGATGGAAAAGACTCATATGGGGTGATTATATCAATCAATACCCGCAATGTGATTGCATAGCCACACACTCACACACACACACCTGGCTGTTGTAGAGGGTAATGAGTTATTTGGGGTATCGATAAGGTGCTGTGGTTCCATGCAGAAGTCACTAACATTAAATGACAGCAAATCCCTCGATGCCTGACCTTTAGAGCGTCATGAGTCCTGATAATCATTCAGCTGCATTCACTAAACGCAGTGTTGCTGCTGAGGAACACAATGAGGACTTTCGTCACTCCTACTGATTGCTTTGTTAGGTAAAAGCAAACTTGCTACTAAAAACATGAAACTGCAAAAACAGGTTATGAATATAAACTTTCATTTCATTTAAAGTCATTTCCCAGAACAGCAGGGTCACTTGACTTGCAGTAATTGGTAATTGATAACCTCACAGGAGCTAGATATATATTTATTGGGGACTATTTTCAGTTGCGATTTGGCAGGCAAATGATTTAAGACAGCTGCACAGTTAATGTGGAATTTACATAAAATAAACTGCAGTGCAGTCGTTGAATTTTAACCCCACAGGGGATTGTGGGAGTTCCAAGGAGTCTCCAGAGAAATGGGGAATAGTTATTTTCACTATAGAAGTGAGGCCATATAGTGTGAGAATCATAAGTGTGTGACTCACTTGTTTCACTTCACCAAAGTTATATCCTCATCTTGACAACTATAGATTTTTATCAAATCTAACAACCAAATTTTTTTTAGCTGGAGTTCCCTGCAGCCAGATCTTATCAGATGGGGCCCGTGACCTGATGTGTATCAATTTAGAGCTGGTTGCCAAGAAAAAGGTTGATAACTACTGGTCTGTAGCACACAGTTATACAGTTATCAGGCTTTTGATACACTCGTGATGTTAACAGTTCATTTTTGGCTTTTCCTTCTACATAATGCCTAGAAACTGAAAATGCCCTATAATTTCCCATAGTTTGTTTATTCGCTCAAAACCAGTTGATGGAAGCGTCCCTAATTCTTTAATGCGACATTTAAAAATTTGCCTTAAAAATTTGCTTTGACTGAATGGAAACAAATGACGAAGAAAAGTATCGAAAGCTTACATCTAAGGAGCTGGAACCACTGGGCCAAACACGGAGATTCAATGAAGTTACTCTATATGAATAAAAAGACAAATAGAATGATGCTAAAAGCATAAATGACTGTCATATGTTGCTCAGCCAGTCAGCATAAAACACAGGAATGGAAAGAGCAGTGTGTATGAACAATAGAGTATTTACTCAGTGAATGCCACAGAGGAACATGAGACTGCAGGAGAGAACAAAGACGTGTGCTGCTGCCTCAAACGCTCAACATGCCTACAAACTAAAGAGACGTGCATCTGAATCTGCCTGTGAGGAGAGACAGTGAGCGACTGTGGAGTTCCACAGGTTTTCAACAAGGACATTTCAGTTCAGTCAACCACACTGATACACTGGTGCATGACCCCGGGTACGGTTGGCTTTTCTGGGTGTGAACACGTGAAATCTTGAGAAATCTGCGGTTACAGAACTACTTGATGAAAAAGAAATGGCTTAGTTGCAGCCACTGTATCATCTCTGTTTGTGTGGGAGAAACAGAAAGAAAAGTCTCATCATTATCCATAGCCCTAGCAACCCCAGTTTCCTCTACGGTCGTACATATTGCTATCCTGTGGGTGGGTTACCATAGAAACTGTCCAAGCCAGACACGGCAGTAGCAACAGCAGCCGTCTCCGTCTGTTGTTAGGAGGCAACTGGCTGTGAAACTTCCCCACACGCCCTCCCAACAACTAAAGACAACACAGGGTCCAGTCATTAAGGTAGTCTTCAGCAGGGGCTTTAAAGGAGAGACTGAACAACACATGACCGGCACGTTCAAATTCCACTGAGCAGCATGTGAGAAGTGACTTACTACAGCTTACTACGGCCTTTGGCACCGAACAGAGTCTATATTGAGGGAAAATCCCCAACCTTTGAGTGGTATGACCCATGTTTCCCTTCACCTTCTGCTGTAGGGTTAGAGGCGGCTGATCAACATAAAGCCTTGGCACAAGGTTGCAGGAATTTAGCTGAAAATACTAATATTTGTGGTAGAATTATTACACGTGACCCATTAAATCTACTAACAGCCTTTCAAATAATCTGTTTTACAAAAATCTAGAACAGGCAAGGAAAAGTTGCATGGCATAGCAGCGAAACGTGAGAAATAAAACTTCATATTGCACACAATTACTACAACTAACAAGCAACAATGCACAAAAGTCACAAGCATTATCAGATGAAAGAGCAGATGAGTGTAAATGATCAACTTACAACCAGGTTATTGTCAGAGTAAAGTGGATTGACCAAGAAAATCAACTGCAAAAACTCTAAAAGCTAGAAGGCTTAGAAGATAAAAGACAGAGATAAAATGAATGCAACCACGGAGGAGCTTCTTCAAGCACAAAGTTGGTGTCAAACACAAGGCACCTTGTCCTTCCATACGTTGCTCGGTTAATGGTGCCGTTCATCACATAATGTGCTCAAAAAGGTCTCTGCGTCACATAGTACTCTATAGATAGTTCTGATTGCAGGTTAACTACCATTATAGCACTTAAACCAAGTGCTTAAAGCATGTGTTGATTCACAGTACCTCTGCAATTGAAAAGAGAAAAACAACTATGCTGAGAGGTATCCACCTGGTCTTTAGTCAGATAACATGATGTTCTCTTGGGGGAGGAGCCCCGAACCCCAACAACCTCATGACGCCACCACTGCAACCACTGAACCCAAACCTTCCAGAAACAGGGAAAACCTAGTAATTGCCCGATTGAATATCCTTAGTTTCGAAGTTTCAGACAGACAAACAACTTTGAAGTTTTTGCTTTAAAGATGAACATGTTAATGCTACCATGAGGATACTGGTAAAGTAGAAAGGGGAAGGAATCCACTGGTAAAACATGCTGTCGGAAAGGGGACCAACTATTAATGATACGATGTGTAAACTATTACATCCAACACTCCATCCTCTCTTTCCAACATGTAGAGTACAACATGCCCACTTCTGTTTGCATTTCAGGTCAAGTAAAATCTGCTATTGTTAGTTGAACCAGTTTATTTGGGGTTAAATTAGTCAGTACAGTTCAAAATTAGATGTGCAAAGTAGAATGGAACCTGGTCCATGTTGGTGAAATTAATCATGCGGGGTGCTGTGTGTTTTGTGGCCAATCAGAACCAAGTTACAGAGGTTTAACTTGTCCCTCCCTGCTCTGTCGCTACTGTTGCTGCTGCAAAATAGTGGATGATACATTTTGAGTTCCAAAATGCCCATGAAATTGAGAAGAGGAGCTGCTGATTGAATTTTAGCCTCATTTAAGTTAGCATAGGGCCAAATGTCGATCAGTGTCTGAACTGTCGACTCATTACACTCTCTTCTCATCCTCATTCTCTCAGGCACAGTAATGGCCTCAGTGTGGGAAGAATTTTCAGTAGCCAATAAAGGTGAATATATATTAAAATTTCACACAAAAGCTAGAGTTTTGAGTTGCAATCCTGGTGTAAAATGGCAGTATTTGAGCGAGGAAGAGAGGAGGTTTTATTGTGTCAGGACTTAATGTAAAATTGGCTTTCCCTGACAATACAGCAGTGATGGAAACCAACTCATACATCCCGTTAATGTACGACCTCCTGCTCCGACAGGAATGCTTGGTCCTACAAGGTGCTGGCTTTTTTACACTATGCCATGGTGGTAATCATCCTGTCCGCTGGCTTTTAGACAAACCCAGGAGAGAGTAGCAATTCTGGGTGAAAAGGGGTGGGAGAGCTGCAAGCCTCACACTGACTTCCATGGTGCCCCCATCTCGTACAAGCCTCTGATTACTATCATTCCTCCCAGACTGTAATCATTAGTAAGGTTGGTAAAAGACAACGCAACTCTGAAGTTGCTCTCAGCGTTGCCAAGAAGATAATTCCTCCTCCTTTTCTGCACGATTAAATGGCTTAATGGCTGGTCTTAATGACTTGGCAAATATACCTCCAGCTTTTGCTCTTTCACACCCACGTTTCGTTACTTATTTTATCCTCGGAGTGTCCTCGGGCCGGGCCTCCGTGTTGGTGTGAATAATGAGGTTTAGCGTCTGTGTCATTTGACCTCAAACTTTCTTTCTGGTCAGTGTGTTCCTCACCCAATATGTGCAGACGTGTTCCCTTTGACTCTATGGCTGATATCAGTGCATATGTGTGTGTGTGTGTGTGTGTGTCAGGGTTTTATTTACCCTCACAGATCCTCTGACCGAGTGCTGTCTGGCTGTGACAGGCAGACGGCCTTCCCTGGCACTCAGTCACAGATGCCCCTGCACACTGAGCTCGTGTTGCCAGGGCCTAAGTGACAGCGGGGGAACGTAGCCCACTCTGCCAGTCAGTCTGTGATGACCCCACCACCACCACCACCACCACCACCACACACACACCAAACAGCCCAGCCCCTTTCTGTCACTGCTGTAAGCGATGGAATAAATATAAAAACAGCAGTCTTCTGACCATCTGTCCTGATCTGTCTCAGCATATGAGCTTTGTTTGACTGAGGGAGATGATGGACCACGACCAAGGTGGCGTTCAAGAGCCTCCTGGAACAATTTTTTCCTATTTTACATTTTTTTGTACACCATTTAAGTAATTGGGATATCCCTAATGTCCCCTGTAGTGGACATCTGGTTGATATTTTTCACAAAAAGTATAGTATACAAGATTTTATTTTCTCTGTGTTTCTTTTTGGTCACTGAATGATTAATTTTGGATTTTTGAGACCGATGCAAATACTGACTTCAGAGGGGAAAATGAAGTGATAAACAATATGATTCCCAATATAGTCTTTTCTTTTTTTAGCTGGAATGAAAATGGAAGTTTTTTTTAATTTAAGGTAGATTGTGCACTGATTTTACACCTGCAAAGGTACCCAGAAAACTACTTTCTCAAACATAACATTTTATTAAATGATATTAAACATTACACGATGAATTATATTGTCAGCCAATTCTATATATGATAACTGAGAAAATAAAGATTTAACAGGAATAAATAAAGAGCTAAATTAACGTAATATCAGTCAATTGCTGACAAAAACACTAGGGATTGTAACAGCTAGTCCTTTCTTATAGTCTAAATCATGCCATGCATAATTTTCTGCATGATATATTGTGTTAAAAACATTTTCATGGAGGCACTTATCGGACATAGTATACACCAACACCGATAGGCCTTGATAGGCCAATATCAAACGATCATATGTGTCAACCCCTGTATCTGTCAGGCTCTACTTTTAATGTGCCTAGATATCCAGTTCTGGAGTCAACGCTAGAGATCTGGAGTTTAGCCTTACTGAACCTTAAAAGCCTTTTATAATGAAAGTTTTGTCAGGAGTAGTGGCCTGGATCCAAGGGTTGGCCCTGAAGGGGAATGGCTGGTTTTTCTTTCCTTCTTGCATCTTTTCTTTCGGATCCTGACTGTGTGCATTGTAATGACGCATTACAAGAATTACTTTTTTTGTGTGCCATTGATACATGTTATAAAACCAATGCCAATAAAAGAAGAAAAATAAAGATTTTGTTTACTGCCATAAAACATGTGTGCTGCAATTCTCCACTTTCATAAAGACAGAAGATGTGCGCTGTTGGTCACGCCCCCATGTCTGTTACATCTGGCCTCAATTAGACAGCATGTACGGTGTCTGAGATACTGTCATGTCCCCAACAGAGGACAGAGATGACTTGCTGGGTCTCAGGAGACTAGAGGCACAGCTAATCCTTTTTTCTTTCAATGGGATAAGGAAATAAAGGACAGGTTTACATTTCTCAAGTCTGTCCAAACACAATACTCACATGTACTTACAGTATATATAAAAACAACAAAAAATATGTTATCTTTTAATTAGAGATTACTTCCTGGATGTACACAAAAACATGCTCTAAAGCAGCTGGCTTTGCTAAACAAGAGAGGCCATAAAACGTTTTATGAGAATATATAACTGCCACTTTAGGCCCAGACTATCCGAGCAGAATGCACCAGTAAACAATCCCTGTTCTCTGTGGTGCGTGTGGTGCTAAATCAGTTGCACATGGTGACTTTCGACCATCTTGAATATTTGGGAAATTCCGTTATCCTCTGATATTGTTTACTCAGGAATCTCCAGCTGGGGCATGTGCATCATCTCTGGAAAGCCGTGACTCAGAGTAAGGTACAGCGGGTGATTACTTGACTTTAAATGCTTTTGTTTACTGAGGGCCAATCAACATGAGGGTGTGGTACTTTTACTGTGAGGGAAAAGGACCGTAAAGTGTGAGCACAAAGTCCAATGTTAATGACACTGGACGTAATCATTTGGTTACTAGGGTTCAGAGCTGGAAACATAAACAAGAGCTTTTCTTTCCACTCCCTTCCTGTTCCGAAGCCTCTTCTGTAAAAACATTACATAGATCCACTTGGAACTAAAACTGCACCTCAACTTTCAGGCCAAGATTCAGACATTGATATCAAACAATCCCTGGCAGGACATGTTTTGTTCCAAAGTAAATTTGGCAAAGACACTCTAGGAAGTGCAGATCTATTTTCCTCTCACATACACAGCCTGCATCATGACATGCACGTCTGATAGTGGAATCTTCCTATTCAGGTTGCAGTTTAACATATATTCAAAATGTGATTATAGCATACATAAAGAGGAGAATAAGTGGATAAACATTAGCAGGTTAAATACATCCTGCATTATACTACTAAGATTCTTAGAGCGACCAGATGAAACGATTAGCTGATGGACGTGACAATATTCTACCTAGTCTCAGATTCTATAATGTGCTTATTTGGTTGTTTTCTTCTTTCATGATAATCAGCTGAATATTTATGGTTTTTAGATTCTGGGTTGGACAAAACAAGCAATTTAAAAGAATACTTCACCCTAACTGTAAATCAATGAGTCACACTGTGTAACCTTGAAGGAAAACTTTGCTTTTCACACATTCATACACGCTCCACAAAGACTCCAAAATAGAGACAATGGGCAGTAGTGCTGGCACACAACTCATCTGTGCAAGTCTGAAAGAGTAGCTAGCCTGCACAAGCATGAGACTGTTTATGCGGAAGTGTTTTGAATAGTGAGATTTCAGCAAAAAATGCATGTGTTTGGGAAGTAGTGAGCATAAAACCTGGCAGCTTGAGTTGAGTCAGAGCTTGCAAAGGGATGTTTTGGTGTGTTGTTGTTAAATGTGGCCCGTGTTCGCTTCCATCCATTAAGAATGTTGTTCACAGTGGAGGCATGTGAGAAAAACAACATTTTCTTGACAATTCAAGGTAACATTTGGAAAGTAACTGATATGCAAATAATCATTTGGAGGGAAAGTATTCCTTTACATATGTCAACTTCAGTTTGGGAATATTATAATGATCATTTTTCACTATTTACTGACATTTAACAGACTGGCATTTAATAGAAAATCCTTTAGCCACACTCCTCTCTCCCAATACGACTATTTTCAGAGATTGAATAACTACTTCTGTCCCTCTGCACATGTGGCATCATCATTATTTCGTCTGGAACCGCACAAAACAGACAAAACAGACAATACAATTCTTCGCCATTATAGCAACTACTCAAAAACTTTTATCTGAAGGCAGATACCATCCTAACAGAGCATACTCGAGGGCCCTGGGGCCATGCAATCTCATTACACCTAATTTAAAAATACCCACTGTAAATTGGCCCCATGACTTACAGTATAGAACGTGACCGAGCAATTTCACAAGCACTAATGTGAGATGTATTTTTGTCCATGAAGCTAATCCAGATCCAACATGAAAAGACAGAAACAGCTAATGGGACATCAGCGACGCCCCTCACCCACCCAGCACCCCGACTGAACCGCAGGCCGCTTGCCATTTAAAAGTTAGTCATTGTGTTTTGCTGCTTTGTCTGCCTCTCACTTCCTCCCTCACCTGTCCTCTCAAGCATGTCATTCTCAGACTCCTCTCTGTTTGCAGTGTGATATTTTTGTGCCGGGGAGATGAACAAACAGTGTGAGTTTGAGTAGAGCCGCCTTGCCTGCATGTGTGAAACTTTTATTTACACTGCTCTGATTTCTCTAGGCTTGCTTACTCAAGCTGCTGGAATGCACAGGTTGTTGTGTGTGCCAAGTTTGGCAACTCTGAGGAAGGAAACTGACTGAAAATCCTTTCTAAATACAAGAACCAGCGACGGGGACACTTGAAGAATATCACATTGACATTGCAACATGAAGAAAGTAATAAAATAAAGAGAAAGGACTGTTGATAAACCTAGAAACATGTTTGATCCTATGAGAAAATATTACAAGAATATTATGGTGCGTTCACGGAGGGGGGGCGGCGCTCAGCCGGTAATAACAGCGTGACCTACATTCCTCTGACAATTATGAGCGGCCGTGATCATAAAGTGGAAAAGACAACGAGCAGACATGATCGACCGGTCTATTCTGTGGGAAATTCCTCTCGTCGTTCTTCCAGCCCGTGGCAATTTCATTTGACGTCATGTTCACAAACACTTGTGGGTATTTCTGCATGGATTTTTAAAAGTGTAGCCATGATTAAAGGCACATGAACTCACACTGTAAAAGTGAAACTTACCCCTGTGCCACACACACACACAACAGTAGAGCTTGACATCTGTTGATAATAAAAGTGAGTTTCCTTACCTGCGATATCCCACAGCTGTAGCCGCACGAGCGTTTTGCTGTCCCAGTTGATAACTTTCAGTGCAAAGTCGACCCCGATGGTCGCCCTGTAGTGCTGCGAGAAAAGCTGGTGCACGTAGCGTTTAATGATGCTCGTTTTCCCGACGCCTAACTCCCCGATGACCAGCACTTTGAACAAGTACTCCTTGCACTCAGACACCGAGCCCCCGGCCATGCTGACACCGACACTGACACAACTTTTCTCAAAACTTAGACAGCTTCTGCTTTCTCGCTCATGTAGGCTTCCTGTGAGGAGCTGCTGATGGGACTGGGCTGGTCAGAGGGCTGTGAGGGCCAGATGCAACACAAACGGTATGGTCTCCCCCCTTTCTAATACTCCTGGTCCTCCTCCTCCTGGTCCTCCTCCCCCTCCTCGTCCTCCTCCTCCTGCTGCCGCTCAGCAACCACCTGATAAGTCATAGGACCCGGAAATGTAAGAAACTTTATATTTGTTTAAGCTTCCTCGTGCTGCTGCGGTTACAGTAACCTTTTCATGTTTGCCCAGTGATTTGTTCTCCCTCATTTCAACTCAAGCATAGCAATTTTTATCATAAAAAATATTTTATCATCAAGTAAACAAATAAACAAGTAGTCCGTATATGGTAAATTCATTATCTAAGTAAGTAAAAATACATTAAAAATAAATGTATATGCTTTAAATCTTTTTTCTTTTTTAATAAAGAGGAAATCCAAAGAAAAAATCTGGTGAACTAAATTAATTCTCTCCTGTTTTTGTGACTTAAGAACTGGTGGTTTTGCCTGAATCATTTTTCTAAGTTATATTATTTGTATTTGTGAAAACAACCAATTTTTTTTCTTTTTTTTTTAAAGTATTTGTTATTGTAATATTCGTTTCGGCCACAGGAGGCTTAAGTACACCACTATGCCATATTCTAAACAGGACTAACGGTGAGTTAGGTGAGTTTTAATTTCTCCATGCACTCTGGAGAAAACAGACACGGTATTGTGGCCGAAATGAGTATTACAACATCAAATGCTTAGAAAAATGAGTTACTTTTTTTTCTTCTTTTTTTGGATACAGTTTTTAAGTGTTTGTTGTTGTAATACTAATTTCAGCCACAGGAGGCTGAAGTGCACCACTACCCCATGTTCTAAATGGGACTAAAAGCATTAATGTTTTCTTCCAGGTGAGTTTTAATTTCTGCATATATTATATTCTAATACATCTAACCATACTATCATGTATTTTATGTGTTTTAATGTGTTTTAAACAGCAGACTACATCGGGCAGTTTTGTTTGTTTTTTTGCCTACTTGTCTCTCAATTCTTCTGAACCAATATAAGTTGAAAAAAATCAACTCTTTCACTCTAAAGAAGAGGAAACAACAGAGGCCACAACCTCCACTGAACTATGCACAACTTTTTGCTTTACTTTTGGTATGTTTTTGGCATTAAACAGAAAACCAACGAATACAGTGAAGCTTAAAAATCTAACTGAAGTAACACTCAGCAAAACACATTTATGAGTAGAGGAGGACTTTAAACTTGAAAACCTCTTGAGGATCCCCGATTGCCCCACAAATTCTAATTTAGAAACTGGTTTAAATTCAACTTGTAGGATTTGTGCACCCAAACCAGATGACACCCCAGTTTTTCAGGCTCCTGTAGGCAGTAATCAGTCTTCTTAATATAAATAGTTTTTATTTTACAGCATTGTTCAGCTTGCCCAAAACATAAAGGCCTATTTCACTCTAGATTTGACAGTGTTAAACAGGTGGCACCCTCGTATATTTTACATTGGTTAAAATCATTTAACAACTTACACTATAATAGACTAAAAACATTTGGAAATACAATACAATTGCACTATGTACTGTATAGTCTTGTACTTTGAAATAATTTGCATTCTTATAGATAAAGAACTAAGAAACTTAACCTCAAGTAAACTACTTAAGTTTATAATGCAAGATTGAAGCAAAATTGAAACATGTATAATCTCATTACAAGAAGCAACTAATCATTGGTTACTTTTACAACTGAATATTTTCAAGAGGATACAGTCGACTCAAGTTAGCTTAAAAGTTACCCAAAAACCAAACACACTGCTCCTTGACAAGAATCTGAGGACAGTTTCAAAATGTATAAACTCTTTTTTTTCTGTTGACATTCTAAATATAGAAACATTTATCAATATTACAAACATACCACCTGTGTGAAAAACAAGAGATGGCGTAACAGTATTACAAACTTTGAGAACTTGTACAAGTACTGTGTTTTTCATTACAATGACACAGCAAACTCAGAAAAACATGAGAAATATCAACACGGCATGGAAAGCAAAAGTCTTGTATCACGTCCCATGCTCATAAAACTTGTTCTCAGGGTTATGATTGAGTGTAAACTGAATAAACAACATCGCCATCATCTACAATCACGCTAACCTGTATCAGCTACATCGTCAAAACTGAAAGCAGGGATGTAGGTTGATAACAACTTTGATTGGCACATTATATCCATATATCATACAGCGCAAGTCTTCAGCAGAATCTCAGTTTAGTGATAACATTTTTGTGCACATCTCGCAACACATAAAAAGTAATATTCAACCAACTTACTGCACGTTTCTTGTTAATTAATCTCTTTGTTATATTTAAATTGCGATGAGGTCGGATGAGAGGAAGCCGAGGTGAACTTAATTAATGAAAAAAAGGCGAAAATCATTTTTCGATGCAGCTGCGAGTGCCGCACACATGAACAGACCTGTACATGTGCAGCAGAGAGGAGCAGAGCTAATGAAAACTGGCAGGAAATGCACTTGAGCTACTGCCGTCCTAAGAGCCTGTTTGGCTTTTACAGTGCTCATATATACACACGGAATTGTGTTTGTCTTTCCATTTTTCTTCCTCGCAGACCATTTCATCGTACCGCCATAGTGAGAACCACAGCTACATCCTTTATTATGATTCTCAGTGTTGCTTAATTCATCACAATTTGGCATGAGAGCTGACTAGTTTTGGCACTCGTCCCGGTTTCACATTTTTACAGAAAGGCTTTGTGCACTGACAGCCCTTCAGAAATGTAAGCACTCATGGATGATTCCTGCTGTTTGTCTACTTATAATTTTGATTAACCCCTTACTTATAAAAGCAGAGTAATAAATACAAGCAAGCAAATAACAGAGCAAAACGATAAATGCCAGAAAGTCGAAATGATAATAAAATAATGTTGTTGTTGTACAGTGTGTATCTGTGTGTGTGTGTTTGTGTGTGTGAACTTGTGTGTCAGCGCCTGTTTTGCTCTCACAGTGTTGAGGAGCTGTGTGCGAAGTCCTGGAGGATGTTTGAGGTGTAGAGTGAGCTCGGAGGGCTGGAGTCGCTGACAGACTCCCCCGAACACACAGAGTCTTTGAAGGGGGAGGGGGGCGACAGAGCGAGGGAATCCTCCAGGGTTGGCTTGTTCTGAGTTAAATCCTCGCCTTCCCCGTCCTCCCCCTCCCCCTCCTCCTTGGCATCGTAAATGTAGCTGTGTAAGAGGTCCAGTTCCTCGTCCTCGGACCCCTCCTCTTCAAAAACGCCCACTTGTGGGGCCAGAGGAAGCCGAGAGGGGGTCAAGCTCAAAGGCTCGTTGGCAGGGATCGCCTCCTTGGCGGTGTGGTCATTCAGTGCGGGGACGTGGGAGCTGTGTGTGTCCACCACAGCCCCCTGCAAGCGCTCTGTGGTGCAGCCCTTCAAGTGAGAGGGCAAATAAGAAGCCGGCTTATCTAAATTAGACTCCAGCTCTTGCATCTGTCCAGAGCAAGTCGGAGTCCAGAGGGGGCGCTGCGAGTCGCCCTCGTCGTCCTCCTCCACCAGGTTGTACAGAGGCTTAGCGCCACGCGGTTCTTGGGGGAGATGGGGTTCTGTGCCAAGGTCGCAGGTGGAGGGTTCACAGCTGTGGGGGTCGGGGGTGTTAGTTAGGGGCCTGATGACCGCCGTCTGATTCAAGCCGGCTTCCTGTTTCCTCACATGCACAGACAGTCTGTGCCACACATTCCCCCCCCTCGGAGGGTGTCTTGCACCTGATTCAGACCATGACACAGACTTGCCATTAGAACTATGAACGAGATAAAGACCCAAGTTACTATCACAGGAAACCGGGAGGTGGTTGCAAAAAACAACATTAACACAGCAGCAACGTAACACAGCAGCAGCATTTCAACATTTCTGACGCATGTTAAAATACTTCTTAACCACATGACTCGACATTAACAGCCTGGCTGAGGGGTTCGCCCGTGAGCTCTGAGGAGCATTACATTTATCAACTGTGGCACTTCACAAACATAGTGAGTCATAATGTGCTGCAGACAGCATTATGATCTTCAAATGGCTTCAAACATTGAGCTTACTCAATTAGGAGCCACCCGGTCTTAGCTATTTGCTCATATAGTTAAAATGGGGCGCATGCATTTGGAACCAGTATTTCAGTTGGTGCCTGAACTGGCCTGAAGACGACACAGAGTTTAGTGCAGAATAAGCTAGGACTGGCTCTAATGTGATTAGTCGGAGAGGTGGGGAGGGGAGGGGCGTTCATGCTGAGAAAAGTTAAATGTGAGGTTAATTCAGGATAAACCAGAAGCAGCAGGGTGGCAGGTCTCCTTCTTGGAGGGCTGCAGTGTCAAAAACATTTTTTTTTCCAGCTCAGGAGCAACAGGATCACAGAGGCAAGTGATTCCTTTAATTCATCAGACACTCTGACCAGCCAGAGAGGCTTTGCTGTTGAATGAAACTCTAGCTGTGAGCCATCCAAAATATCAAAGGTTACTTGCTACACCTTCCCTTCATGTCACCTATAAAAATCAATCATAACTTGGCGCAATAGCTTTAAAAAAAAATCTCAATGCCACCTCTATGTTGTGCAAAACTGTGATCTAAAATGATGAATCTCAGCTTTAAGACTTTTGGGCAAACTCACTGAAGATCAGCTGGCTGGTGAGTGTCTTAATGTCTCCCCTGGTTGGATATTATAATAAAATCTGTTCAGTTGACAGTGCAGCTCTCCAGGAAAGGAGCTAAATGACCACCATGCTTAAACATTAGCCAGCCTCGACACTTTGCAGACAGTACGCTGCTCAGTTCGGAAAGTTAAAGGGGTTAGAAGATTAGACAGGCCGCATAGCAAGGGTGAGAGACAACACGTAAACATATTGGGATCACTCTCATACTCTGCCCCGCTCCTTACTTTAGATACCTGTCCATGTGTCACTGCTGTGGATCTCAAAAAAGTTACAAGCAAGTCTTATATCTAGTTTAGATCTCTACGTTAATAATCACTGACACATTAGCATCGCCTGTTAGCTCTAAATCAATGACAGCAAAATGTCCCGCACTGGGTTTTCTGTTCCATCCAGCTTAGTTTCAGTGGTAATACTTCATGCCCCTCGCGGGGAGGGGGATGTGACATACACACCAGTGTGCATTGCTTAATGTATCATGTACCAGTTTAGTTTTACGTAGATTGGGATACTGAAAAGTTTAAATTGGACATCAAGCATAAACACTCAAATATTCTTGTGAAAAATAAGTATCTGCGTGTTACTACTGATGATTTATTTAGAAAAATGCCAAAGATCAGTTTTAGAAAACTCACTGGGCCCTATCTTACACCCGGCGCAAAGGAGTGTACAGTGCAGCGCAACATTTCTTTTTCAGTCCCAGCACCCACATAGTGAGAGTAGCTGCACCCATGGGTGGCCCCATGGGCGTTTTGGTCCAAAAATGAGTAGTCTTCAGGCACATTGTCATCTTGAGGCAGCAGAAAGTCTTTGCACCATTGACCAATAAAACTCTGGTCTAAACTCAATGGTGCAGTATTTTCCTGCTATTTCAGGGGCACATTATTCAGATAGTAAGATGCACTTACATAGGCTGGTTCACACACGAACGCTCTGCTTGTTACACACTGGCACTGCAACACTCCTCCTCCTCTGTTAAATAGATTGTTGATGCATTTTCTCATACGCAGTCAAATGGAGTTGTTGATGGGACGGAGGACTGGAAGACCTTGGAGACAGAATACCACTCGCTTTTTCCAATTTGCCAAATCATCCATTTAAAAAGTAACGCACCAAGAGAATGGGAGATTAGACTGATTGGTTTCATTTATGTTTACGCCCAAAACGCCTATGATTATTTAAGGGACTGAATACAACCCCTTGCGCCTTACTTTGCACCCACATTATGCGCCATTAAGTATAAAAAAGTTTGAAAAATGGAGCTGGACTCGCCCTGAATGCACTTCGTTTTAATAGGGCCCACTATATTATTTGAGTGTTTACGTATCTTATAGTTTTGTCTCTAACCAAATCTATCAAGATAAACAACGTAAAAGCTCACTCACTTGGCATTGCCAGACCCGGGCTTCTTCCGACGGAACATATTGAGGAAGCTGTTGCTCCCGCATTGAGCTGACTTCCCATCTCCAACATGCATTCGCACCACATCGGATGTGGTGAAGGCGCTTCGGACGTTCCTCTCTGGTTTGGCAATGATAATGTACATTTTAGGTGTGAACATGCACCCCAGTGCCACCGTTACGCTCAGGCTGACGGAGAAGGATGTGGTTATAATCTTGTAGTTTGAGCCAAAATAGATTGGCACAAAGGCCAACCAGATGATGCAGGTAGTGTACATTGTGAAGGCGATGTATTTAGCCTCGTTAAAATTTGCTGGGACGTTCCGCGTCTTGAAGGCATAGTAGGTGCAGCTCATGATTAGCAGGCCGTTGTAGCCCAGTGGCGCCACCATGCCTACGTTGCTAGTATTACAAATGAGGTAGACCTCACGTATGCTCGGATAGGACTTGACGGGCTCAGGAGGCTCCAGAATGATAAGTGTGATCTCCAGAGTTAACTGCACACTGATCAGCATAAAGGCGATGACCACCTGGGCCCAGGCGCTCATGAAACGGGGCTTCCTGGTGCAGATTTTCTTCTTGCTGCCTGCCAGGATGCGGGCGATGCGGTTAGTTTTGGTCACCAGGGCGGAGTAGCACATGGCAGACGAAAGGCCCACCAGGAGCCGCTGCAAGTAGCAGGAGGCCACCGTAGGATGGGCGATTAACGTGAATGGACAGATGTAGCCCATGAAGATGCCCGCCAAGATGATATAACAGAGTTCTCTGCTTGAGGACTTAACCACAGGTGTGTCGCGGTACTGGATGAACACAAAGGTGACAAAGGAGGTGATCAGAATGCCCACGCAGGAGAAAACCACCGCCACTATGGACTCCACATCCGCCCAGTCAAGATACTTCAGAGGCAGGGGCTGGCACACTGGAAAGAGCAGAAGACACGTTGGGTTAATCTTTTTTTTGGTACTGTTTTTTTTTTGTGTGAATGAAAGCTACATTAAAACAGGTAAAACAGAATCGATGAGCACACAGCAGAGAGGAGGGCAACACAGATTTGAAGACACAAGGGAAGTCAGGTGTGCAGCAGTGATCAGAGTATTCCAAGATGGCCTAAAATTGCTCAGGAACTAATTTGCATACATCAAAGCTCCAGTTCTGTCAGATCTCTCTGTCATTTTTATTTCATGCCAAATGTGTATGTGCAGACATGTGGGTATGTGTGTCATCGCTGTCATGATGTGCTAGCTGCCATCCAACACCCAGAGGAAGTTTATAGAGCTTAATGGGAGAAAACTGACATCCCTAGACTTCCCCAGCTTAACACTCCATAAATTACATGCTGCTGCTAATAGCATTACAGTCACTGCCATCACAAGCACGGCTACACACACACAAACCCACTACTAGTCTGTACTGCTAACTCCCAATATGTCAAATCATGAGGAATCTGAAATTTTTAAATAACTTGTTGGCTCATGAGGCATAGATATTTTCAAAGGTATTAACATAAAGGTGTAAAGCAGCTGTTACACTGAGATGTGGTTTGAAAGCACTTCTGCAAAAGCACACTGGGGCACACTTGAGGGAAAAGTGTCTGAAGCACACTGAGGTGAGCTGTTGCTGTTTTTCTTTTGACCACCCACCCGGCTTAGTTTACAGAGGCACTGCGTGCTAACGGACAAGGGTGGCAAAGATGAAATGCTCTTATCTGTATCTGTTCTTACACAATCCTCAAATCCCTTATTCCTCTAAAACCTATGCTGTCATATCTAGGCTGGGAAGACCTTTGAATAATTCAAAAACAAAGCTCACTCTTGTTCTGTATATGGTCTCTGGGCATATTCACATTGACTTTGAAGAGAAGCCAGCACCATAATCAAATTATATCTAAAAAAAAAAAATATCCTGCCCTAAATGTGCAAATTGCTGAACACATGGACAGTACAACCTCACTCCATGAATAGGATACCAACTCTCTCTATTAGTATTCTCCAGATAGGCACATGTAATGAGAGTGAAGGGAGAATTTCTTCCTCGACAGACTACTGAAATGTATCCCCAAGCCTCTCATGGCAGTAATAGGATTTTACACCTGGGAACTGAGAGCTCCTCTCAACTCTATAAATCGCTGTCAAAACAACCAGTGGGTCACAACAAGGCAAAGAGCAGGGAGGAGGGAAGCAGTAGGCTGAGGAAGCTAAGAGAGCAGGGTCACAGAGCCTGGATGGAGAAAAGCATCAGCCAAAGGAGGTGTCGGACTGTGAAGTGTGAATGGGATTATGGGGGGAGGAAGATTTTTTTACGAGCCCAAAATAGTTTGAGAGAAAAGGTTTGTGCTGTTTCACTGAGACTGATGTTATAGGATTTAAATGAGCCCGACCAGGGAGCAGGGAAAGGTAGGTTAGCTAGGAGCAAATACATGAAAGCAATGAGTGAGGGTTTTTTAAAGGCATACTATGCAGGAACTGAACTGTATAAAATATGTGCATAGTCACTCAAAGCTGCTATGCTCTTAATTATGCAAAACTTTAAGCTTTATTATCAATGAAACAGGTGAGTTTTATAAAAAAAAAAAAACCCCATGGCAACCCATTTCAGCATTTCTTATTTCTATTTATCTATTTTGACAACATCCCTGATCGATTAACGACAGCATCTCCCCTCGCTCTATTACACATGATCTGTAGAGAAACACAGTGACATTTTCCAGCACTGTGTCACTATTTTTGTAGCTTTGTGCTCATGAGGTGGCACCTAGAAACGCCCCGGAGACAACAAAGTGAAAAGAAAGAAAGTCTCTGTGAATCAGACACCATCACACACTTGTTGTGTGTCATAATTGATCATTGAGAGAGATTACTTTTGTATTGAGTCCACACATTGATTACTTTGTAGGGAAATCCTGCATAGTATACCTTTAAGGGATAGGGAAGAAAGAGAAAATAAACATTGTTTGTAAAATCAAAAGTAGCTTGAAGTGTCTCCTACCTGCCAGGTCATCATCAGGCCACCATCCCAGCTCACAGGCTTTGCAGGTAAACTCATCCTGGACGTACTCATTGTCCTTGCATGTGGTGCAGATCCAACAGCAGCTCACCTCGCCCTTCCTAATCACCTGCACGCAGAGAGGCCAGACATCAACAATGAGGGGTCACAGACATCTTTGTAGTCGGTCACAACACCAATCAAACAGTGACAAGAAGCACAACACACCTAAATATGTAATCAGCATCAAGGGGATATCAAAGACGAGGATATGTTGGTGCAGTTCGTTTTTTTTTCTTGAGCCCCAGACATACTGTTTATAAAACAAGGCCAGTTGCTTTTAAATTCTGCTCCCAAAGAAGCTGTTACCAGCACTGTGATATGTAAAGCAGGGTGATAAGTGGGGCAGGAAACAAAGCAGATAGAGGGGGAAGCGTGAGCAGCCAGGAGAGAGGATGCACCCTCCTTCAGGGCGACTTAGTGTAAAGCTAGACTGCAAACACTCGGCTCAAGATGAACTAAATCAGGGCATTTCTTCAAACTGGGTCCATAAGCACTTTTTATTATTTATGGCTCTCTCTTCAGCCAGATCGGGTGAAAAGTCAGGAAATGATTTGTCCACCTTGTGCAAATGTAAACTTCTAGACCAATAAGATTCAAATTAGTTATCAGTAAAGGACAAAGATTTGTTTTTGTATTCAGAACCATTGTCAGTTATGTTTTATTAGACTGAGAAAAGTGCTTATAAATTATTTTCTCCTTCATGAAGCCTCTTTGCACAATATTTAATAGATGAAGCAGGAGGCCAAAATGTAGGACACAGCAACATCCCCAAAGTTTACTCGCCAAGTAAAGGATGTGTTGGACGATTACCAAAGAGAACAAATGTGAAGCGTCAAGATTTATAGCATGAACGGTGCATCACGTCCGAGCGGTGACACAGTTTCAGTTATAAAAAAAAGGTTATTTGAGCGCACACGGGAAATACCATCTCTGTCCTAACTGATTGTACTCTCTGTGTGTGTATTTATAGCCATGCCAGCGGTCTGATTGCAGGGATGTTGGTTGGTCAGCCAGACCTCTAATTTGGTCCATCAAATCTTGTACATACATGTATGGCTCTCACAGTATGTATCAGATTCATGGTGTCCTAATCAGCAGAATTGTTGTTTTTGTGTAGATGTTACCTACTAAACAGCATTGTAATTGTGAGCAAGTTAGCATGTCGATGTTAGCATTTAGCTGAAAGCCCATCTGTTCTTAAGAACAGCCAAGGTCATTCCTGGGAACCTTATAAAGATGTTCCCCAGCTTTGCACTTTATTTTCTAGCCTAGCTAAGTGGCGGTGTGCTTCAAGGTTGGATGTGCATTCAGAGATGGTCTTCTGCAGACCTCGGTTGTAACGAGTGGTTATCTAAGTAACTGTTGCCTTTCTATCATCCTGAACCCGTCTGGCCCTTTTCCTCTGAACTCTGACATCAACAAGGCATTTTCGCTCACCAGATATTTTCTCTTTTTCGGACCATTCTCTGTAAAACCCACGTGAAAATCCCAGTAGATCAGCAGTTTCTGAAGTATTCAGACCATACTGTCTTGCACCAACAACCATGATGTAACTTAAAAGTCACTTAAATGACCTTTCTCCTCCATTTGATGCTCAGTTTGGACTCCAGAGACCGTCTTCATCATGCCTACATGTCTAAATGCATTGAGTTGCTGCCATGTGACTGGCTTATTAGATATTTGTATTAATGAGCCATTGAACAGGTGTACCTAACAATGTGACCAATGAGTGTATATTTGCTTAATATGACATGGGTTAGGGTTAACTGGATCATATTTCTGAAGTATCTTAACTTGAAACCCGTCCAATTTGACCAAAGCGCAGCAGGAGGGTTAACGTGTGTTAATAGAATATTAAACGGGGGAACATAACCTGGAAACACAGATCCGCTCCTGCACAGCCTCAAAAAGTCACCAGTACTGTTATAGACTCACAGTTTTGTTAAGAGACGTCTTGGAAAGAGCATTCTTCAAGTATCCCTCTTGTGTTTTCTGAATTGACAGAGACCAAGTACTTTGTGTGTGTCTGGCTGTCTAAACTCATCCCCTTGTTTCATTGAGAATTAGCTAGTTAGAGCCGAATCAATGTTAAATTACCTCTGCTTGTATTTACTTATATACACTGGCACAGTGTTGAATTAACACTTTTGGATAGTTTTGGTCCTCCAGAGTCAGTAATGACTATTGATTTTGTCAGACCAAATTAACACCGGTTCATTTAACACTGCAGGATTTGAATCCCCACCTTGATCTGTCCTTTGGAGCAGGGCTCGCTGCAGACTGAGCGGACCATGTCGCTGCTGTTCATCCACAGCTTGTAGTCGTCGATGCTTAGGATGCCCTCGTGCCAGGAGCCAACGTTTAAGTAGTCGTAGCGGCTATCGCCCACGCCCTGGAGATTCATGATGTCATACCTGAATGGACAAATGGAAGTTTAGTAAGTGACAAAGGAGAAAACAGGAGAGTTAAAGATCACAAACGAGGGAGATTTAGAGGGAGGAGAGGAGTGACAGGTAATTTAGTGATAACGATTCCGCAGCTAAGCAAACCTTTTATCCAAAGTCACTTAACCTACAACCCTGCTAGTGTAACATCACAAGCGCCTGCCAGTGCACGCTGTGGCCTCATCTTTACATTGAACCAGAAAGCGCTCCACCTGACCTCTAGTTGACGGAGGAATGACACGGCTGTGTTTTCTGACTGTCAAATGCTGTCTGTTGGACTGAACAGAGATGAAAGTGGCTGCCACAGCGGACAATCCACTGAATCTGTTCCAGTCCAAACTAATTACATCTCTCCGTGCTCAAGATTGGTGCACACTTTTGTGCATGTACATGCGTGCTAATGAGTAGGAGAATGTTAGACGGGAGAAATTCACAGATTACAACCGCTCTGAGAATATCTTTTTTTATATATTCTTACCACCTCCTCATCCTCTTACCTTCCGGGAGTGTCTCCGTTTTCATCAAAATAAATCTCCTCTCCTGAGACTCCTCTGAAGGACGTCTTCAGCAGGTAGTCCAGCAGCTTGCTGCCGTCGATGGGGTCCATGGCCTCGCAGAGCCCCGGCTGCTCCGGGCACAACTCCTGGTGCATATCATGGAGGCCATGAGCCATGGCATAGATGGCATTGATGACAAATCCCATTTTACTATCCTGCATATAGTTTTCATGCAGACTCTCATTTCCTGTTAGAGGGGAAAAGAAGAGGGCACCAAAGGGACGTTTTAGTTTTTTTGTTTTTTTACAATTGAAGAAAACTTTGTGTGTGTGGTGTTTGGTGCTAAGTCTGTCCATTACATCCCCACACAACACGAACTGCATTCTCAAGTGAAATGTACTTCCTCCCAGATAACAGCTGCTATTTCAAATATGTGCTTAACGATGTGAAATTTAACAACATTACTTAGTAAGGTTTAGGAAAAATAAAGTTAATTTCAGCTAGGGTCATAAGTTAAAGGGACAGTTCACCCCAAAATCGAAAATACATATTTTTCCTCTTTCCTGTACAATAGTGCTATTTATCACTCTAGATCTTTTTTGCGTGAGTTGCCAACAGCTGAAATATCAGTCGCAGTAATGTCTGCCCTCTCTCAAATATAATGGAACTCAATGGCACTTTTGGTGCTCAAAGCACCAAAAATACATTTGAAAAATGTCATATTTGGATAAATATCTCCCAAACTCTGCAACTCACACCAAAACAATCGGGATGATGAATAGCACTCTAGGTAAGAGGGAAAATATGTATTTTTGATTAGTGGGTGAACTGTCCCTTTAAGTACGTTATGTTCCTGATGTAAGTTAAGGGCGTTAAAGTTTCAGGTTTTACATGGGAGAAGAACAGCGGCCTCCTGGATGAAAGTCCCATGTTTGTTTGGCCCACGCACCCCAACCTCCTCTCTATGTGTATTTTTATTAGAAACTTATCTGTGCTACATTAAAAACAAGCTTAATCTCAGATAAATTCCCTTGAAACATACTTGACATTGCAGTTTCGATGTAGTGGGGTGTAATTTCTAGTTGACAGGGCTCTTTGTGCTGTGTTCAAACCGCAGCTACACTGTCGGAACATTGTGTTTTCCTCACTGCATGATGAAATTAGAACCAGACACGGATAATCTGTTGCAAAGCAGAACTTTCTTTTGCAGCAAAATATTTTAGCATACAAGGAAATCACAACATGATGTCCAAAAGCTCAAAAGGAAACAGATGTGGAGAACAACTGCTGTTTGGGAAAAATCCCATCAGGTCTCTAAAGGCACTGTTCCACAGTCACACCTGAATAGTTGGGAAAATGGTAAATAAAGGCAGAATATTTCTTTTTCTTTCTTTGCATCCTTGTATGAAGATATTTCTTCTAAAGTTTAGAGCTTGATTTCCATTTTCTTTGTCCTCCTTAGACAGTGCATTGTAAATCTCGGCAGTGATTGGCTACATCATACAGTACACATGAACATGCACATACAGTAAAGGGTGGGATCGCTTTCAAAACAGCATCTTTTCCAGGCCTTTTGGTGAACAGTGTGTGTGGGTGAGCCATTCCTCTGTGCAGCTTTTCAAAGTGTAAGGCCATTTTCTTGTTATTCCTCAAACAGTTTAAACAAGCCCTGTGTTCCACATCAGAGTTTGACTAATGCAATCCTCGCTCTGGCCGAAGGCCTGAGAGTGTCAGGACCGAGACGTCTCACAGTTTTACGAAATTGCTGTTTCGAGACATTACAGAGTGTTGTGTTAAAGAAAGCATCAGTCAAACTCTTCCTGTCTTGGAGGAGTCAAATGCTCACAGAGTGCAGGTGCAGTTCTGATTAAATCATCACCATAGTAGTGGCAATAAAAATGCACTTACCACCTTGAAGGTCTTTGGAATAAAAGAGGTATATAAAAGTGTGATACAGAGAAAGTAGAAAAGCAGTGATGACAGCTCTGAGGTAGTAACAGCCATCACAAAGCACTAATTGATTTTATTATCAGTTGATTAAAAGCATGCCGAGCAATTTAATTTAATGTCATTTTGATTACATTGTTCATTTGATTACTTTTTCAAATTTGATTGGATTTGTTGTGAATAATTTTGAATTGAAATGCCATTAACATGCCGAGAACACAATTTACCATGATCACCTTTTGGGAGCAAAGGGAGAGAATAATCAGGGAGAGAAATAAACAGAGAGAAATAAATAGTTTTTGTTATTATTCATGAGTTTTGCACTCCGGTCAGATTTAACCATCTACTCTCACTCACAGCAAGGTTAAAGAATAACGGTCCTATTTATGGAAAAAAACAAATATGTAAGTGTTTTGTCTTCACCCACCGGAGCAGACTTTCTTGTAGTTCTTGTTCTCCTGTGGGTGGCCGGCGAGGCGACACTGGAAGCGGTACTGCCAGAACTCGGAGAACCAGGGGTTCCTGGTGTTGGTGTCCAGACGCAGCTTCAGGTAGTAATCATCGAACGTCTTCACCACCTCTGATTGCAGCTTCATGGTGATTCCTCCCTCTGCTTCCTGCTCGAAGCCCTCCACCACTTCATAACGATCCGCCCATCCATCACTGCAGGAGATAGAGAGAAGAGGAGGCTGTAACATAACAATTTCAGCAAGAATAAAACGGTTATCATTTTGATAAAGAGGCACTCCTTGACAGTGATGATAGTCTGTATTTTTTACTGTTATTGGATTGTTGTAATTATGATTTATACTTAACTTCTGATTCAGACTGACATGCACATAAAACCAATCATGATGAGTTAATGTCATTGTAAATGTCACCTGTTAACCCTATGTGCACAGTTTGCATATGGGGGTAGTTTTGTACTGAACTGAACAGCTTGTACCAGCAACCGACTGGACTGTTGTACTGTACTGATTGATGTACTGAGTATTTGAAAGGTGATGTGATTGCTTAGCTTAAAAAAGAGGAACACACAGTCCAAGCGACATGCTGGTACATGCCCAAGAAAAGGAAATACGCTGTAAGAAGAAGAACTCAATAGATATTTTATTTCTGCATGAGGCCCATTATCGGTCAAATCTATGAATCTCTGAATGGAACAAAATTAAAGAACAGATTATAGTTAAGTGATTGATAAGTTCTGCATCTTAAGAGGAAGCACAGCTTAAAAAGAGAGCCATGAAAAAGCCATTTGGACTTAAAGTGCAGCAAACATGAGCAGCATGCAGAGAAAGGCAGCACAGAGAGCAGCTGTGGGCTGAGTCCTGTGTTTGGTGTTCAGCTGGAGACGAATGGGAAAGTTTCTACCAAACAACAGCAACTGTAATGACAGCAGTGCACAAACCCAAACTCTACGTCATGTGTTTTTCCCTCCACACACAGGTAGACGACAGCCTCTACTTTCACGGTGTTAAATTAGCGTGGCAGCAGTGGTTGGAGGCTTATCTCAAGTCCACTGCAGCAATCCTCAATTTAAGAGGATGCAAATCTCACCATTAGTGCCTCGACCGTAATTGTAGGCTTTACACAAACCCTTCAGCTTGCTTGTTTGTTTCCTTGTGTAACCCTTTGTGCGAGAATTTCTACCCTACGAAGCCAATTTGGACACACAGCTGGCCAGTGGGCTCTAAGAGAAATGGAAAACAGCAGAGAAGGGGACAGTGAAAAACAAATTAACAGATAAACAGCAGCACTCTGGAAGCCGCTCTTTCAATAACTCTGAGCCGGCATGGGGTTTCCGGCTGTATTTTATTCTCTGTCTGTCTATCTCTAATATGGGCTCCGGGTTACTGCCTTGAAATACCTGCGCTATTGACAGCTACACACCAATTAGGTTTGACTCACCATGGAACCAATTACCTCACACACATGGGATGTTCTGGGTGATGGATAAGGACATGTGTGTGTTCGTGTGTGTGTGTGTGCAGGTTAAAGTCTCTGACCTTTATGTCCACAATTACCGTCAGTCAGGAAAAAAGGAGACGTTCAACAAAATTTGTGTGAATGTCAGGAGGAAACTTTGAGCCAATGTGAGTGAGCCAGTGTATCCTTTCTCAAGCTAAAAGACATATGGATTCCTACACACACTGGCCAGGATGACAATCTGAACATGCTTTATGGATAAGGTTGGAGGTGTAATATTTTATATACTATCATACTATATATATTTTTATTACTGTCAACCAAGCAACAACTTCCAGCCACTCCAGGCTGGCTCCAAAAGCCAGCTGATTGCTTTAGACCCCATGTTAAAATGTCCAACTTTACAGCAGAAATAAACATGTTATTACGAGGGACAAAATACTATTTTATTCTAGCAAATCAACTTATTTTAAGGCTTAAAGTTCTGCATAATTAAGGACGGTGTAAAAGGAGTACCAGTGCAGCTGTGTGTTTTAATAGATTCTGGACAACAATGGGCCTCTATGACACAAAGGAATGAACTATATCAGGCTTTGCTATAGGATCAATTCATCATTAGTTTTCTAAGGAAACCTCCACAACTGACACTCAGAGTGTTCACTAATGCAACTCATGGGAATTTAAAAGTAGTAAATACATTATTTCAACAGAAATGAGGCTTTATAAGTGTTCTTCCTGCACAGTTCCCTGGAGACGTTTAAGCATGTGGAATATATAACAGATTCATTATCAATGTGCCAAATGTTTAGGGCTTCTATATAATATTTATATTACAGTAAATGTGTTAAGTCTAATTTAAGATAATGTGATGAATGTTTTTCTTTTAAATGAATGAATGGTGTAAGTAAGGTAAGCTAGGATCTTTGAAATTATGCATGCATACTCTTACTGTCCACAACAATGACTGCTAGAGAGAAGAACAGTGATGGTAATGGTGAGAGGAGAAATGGCAGCAATATGGTCTCGATCACAACATAACCTACGTCTTAGTCTCTGGGTCAAGATATCTGCATGTTGTGTCCTGTATTTTTTAAAAAGCACAATAACTGAGTCATACTTTTCACTCTCCTAATTGAGTTTAGAGGCAGAAACACGTGAATTTCATTAGTCCTGGTCACATTTTCTTAATTTGCTGTAAGTGAATACTGTCTCTGTCCCTCTCGCTCTCTTCCAGTACATGTAATACAGACAGAGACACACAGCACTGTACAGATTTGTGTGCATTTGTTTTTTATGCTAAACGTTACCTGACAGTGTAACTGCATTTTATACGGTCTGCTCAATAGAATTCAGTGTTTAACATATTTGTTTTTACAGAGCAGTGAATAACAGATTGGTTTTTAGATAAAGAGGGAGAGAGAGGGACTGTGTGTGAGGCACTGAAGACATGCTCGGCTGTTTCTCACAGTGGAGTTTGTAATAAAGTAAAATGACATTCTCTCTCCTCGCTCGCCTCTCTCAGGATCCTGCTGTCTGGCAGAACTCCAAACAGCTCATCAAAACTCTCGGGCCATCAGAGAGACGCCTAATGGGACAAAATCTGATTTAATGTCACCTCAATGTTCCGCAGCTTCACACCGCACACTGGAAGGCCCATTATTACATAACCTGAGCGAGATATACCGCAGGAACACCTGTTTAAGCAGATTAAGGAGTCAACACTGTTCAATTAGCTCTGCAGTTGTTGCACTGAAGACAGACAAGGCAGCAGGTCTGAGAGATAAAACAGAGCATATACCTCGGATATAATTAACATTTAAAACTTATTCTGATATAATTACATTCTAAAAATAATTCTGAACATTAGTTTAAACTTTAAGTTAAGAAGGCGGAGGTTTGTGAAACAAGGCAACACACTGAATACCAAGTACAATTCACAAACAAACAAATGCTTTTGAGTATTTATTTATAAGGGCTATTTGTCATTGTCAGTGGCCCATATGACCTTTACACAAGATATTCAAACAAGCTTATTCCGATCCAAAACAAAAAACATGACAGACTGAAAGGAAAGATTGTTGTCATGGTTTAAAGAAACCGACTTTGGCTACCAAACCATGAACCACGGTGACCAGTGTACATGTTCCTTCAGCCACTGACAGGGACAGGGTTATTTATTTGGGTTAAGATTCACCACAGTCAACACAATGATACAAATAAACTATTACTACAGCAACTCCTGTGTGCTGTGAGGTAAAATTATTGTTTAAAGTGTCAAGATGGTTCTAAATATGGCGTGCATTTGAACTTATATTGAATTTTTTAGATGGGCCTTTTTTAAGGACTCTAAGGTCACTTTCATTACACAAAGTTTAGTCCGTTTCAATTAAACTCTGGTGTGATTAAATCCTTTTTACGGTTCATTTTGTCTTCTGGTGCGGACCAAAACAACCGATCCGAGACCACTTGCAAGAGGGGTCTAAGTTTCCAAATGAACCCCATTGCTGTTTGATTTCACTGTGAAATGAAACACAGTGGATTTCTGTGTCAGAAATCCTGCCTGCTGCTTCGGACTGGGGGCGTGCTGACCGCTGTAGGTAATACTCTAACTATGGATTAGTACCTCATACAACCCCCCAAGTATTTAAGTAATTAAATAGAGCACAAGCACAATGAGTTTTGGGCTCAGTGGAACCAAACAAGTAAAACCCACAAGACTGATGCTGACAGACTGGGCTAAATTTAATTTCCCTTTTGCCCTCAACCTTCCAAGTACATTTAATGAATCGTTTGAGTCAGTATTTATCTCGGCGAGTAAAGCCAGCAGGATGCTATTCCTTTGGTGCCACATGCTTAATAATGGGATGTGCGTATTTTGATGATTTACTGAGACTTGATGATGTGTGGCATTGTTTAGAGGAGCGCAGCGTGCCAACAGCTGGATAATTTATAGAGTAGTATACAACAGTGAGTAGACTGAGAGCTCCCCCGACTCTCCCGGATGATCTAGTTCCAGTTTGATAGCACATTTGTATATTTATGAAGCCATGAATTAATTGGCAGGGCAGAGATTTAATCACATGCGCTGTTTCCCCTGGAGGATGAACGGGAAGAGTTACTTTAAAAAGAGGAAAGGGAGGATAGGGGAGTCAAGAGTTTCCTAATTGCTCTATGCGAGTGTTAAAATAAAAGTTCAGGTAGTTAATGGAAAAACTTTTAATCTGTCTGTCATTCACAGACCACTAGAATGTCAACTGGTCTAATTAATAGAATTACATTATCCTTCAGAGTGAAATCTCCCTTTTAGTCTTTGATCTGAATATAAAACACACACACACTTTATTTGCTCCCATTGTAACTTTTTGTCTCTCTTTCTCTTTTTAATCATTGTTCATCTTTTTCTTTCTTAGCTCTCAGATCTCACAGTAATTACTAACAATCAGGCTATCAGGTATATACGGAGTAAGCAGCATTTGATTTGACTTTGTCTTTGAATATAATTTTACATAATATAGTTCTCATTCAAGATAACCTGGTCGATTCGAAAATTAAGGAAAATTTGATTAATTTTTAATAACTAATATATGTAGACTTGATATTTGGGCAACCTTGGGCTTACAGCAGCCTCACAACCAGCAAAACAGGTTTATACTTTAGATTTCATAGGGGTCAGGGGTCAAAACCGAGAATTTGAAGGCCGTTTTCTGGAATTTGCATGCACTTCACACGGTGAGCTGTACAAGAACTTATTCTTATCATTAATTTCCATCATCCCAATTGTTATCCTGATGTGATTATTTACAGCATTTCTGATTAAATATGACAATTACCATCCTGTTTTTTTGCAAACTTGTGGGTCTGTAAAACACTTGTGATTCAAGGTTCTAGCAAGCAACAGAAACATGAACCTGACTTAACCGCTGCTCTGTTACACAGCACGACCGTCTCCTCCCACTTCATTCCACAGTGCCGGATTGCACTGTGAATGAACGCCAATATCCCACCGTGGGGAATCGGTAGGAATGTCCTGAGGCGAAATGATGGCAGAGCTCATTACAGCAGTTTGCAGCACTTTTGTGGAAAACTCAGTCGGAAAAGGGGTTCTGAAATGACCTGTGGTATTCCAAAGTCACCTGTCATGGGCTACATTTTCTATTTTCAGAGCCAAGATGAGGTTCGGAAGTCTAGTTTTCTCTCAGACTATTTGAATTACAATATACTGAAAGATTATTATGGAGTTTTTTCCTAAAAAATAAAAAAAACTGCCTGTCCCAACAGTGGGTGTGTGCCATGTCTGCCACTTTATCTTCTGTCTGGTAGAATGATCCATGTGCATCATATGCTAGAAGATGAACATATGTTTTGGAGGAGGACAGCTGTCCAATGGAGTGAAGTAAACTTCAGAAATTGAGTAGAGACATGTAAACAGCATACAATGATACATAATATTTAGCTTTTTTCACTCCAAATCACATTGATTTCTCACAATAGGAGCTATAAGAAGTCATTTTTGTTTCCTGTTCTACATTTACCTCTTTCAGGATCCCACAACATTCTTAATTAATTCGAAGCTGCTCTGGCAGTGGAAGAAATATTCATCCAGGGGTTTCTCTCCTCCGTTGAGCACTAAAACTCTCTCTGCCTTTATCTCTCTCTCTCCCTACTCTCCCATTCTCTTCCATTTATCTTATTTCCGCAGCTCTGTGGAGTTAAAACAGGGGTGGTGGTGGCTTGTTAGCTAGATGGCGGCAGCAGCATGACTCTCTTGAGGTGACACAGAGGACCCCGGGTGAGCCGGGGAGCCTTTAAAAGCCCATCCAAGCTGCTTTTACTAATTCATCATGCCCCAGTTTGAGTTGGGAGATCAGTCTCCTCTACATTGACAGGGAACACTGCTGGGAGAAAATCCTTTTTGCTTTTTACCACCAAGGGACGTCAATCCAATACTAAACCCCATGACAAAGTTTCTGCTTCCGATATCGGCAGTGACTGATGTAGGACGAGCTCTCACCATCAGCTGGACATTTTAATGTTAAAATCATTACATAAGGTTTGTTGGAACAGTGCCGCTCGAGGCCTCCTGCATTTTTAAAATGCTTTTATGCTCCTTTTTTCATTTTGGTTGCTCATTATTGCAATAATAGCACCGACAAGATGCATTTTTCAGTTTCACTTAGAAGGTGTAATCTTCATGGATCAGTTGTTTTTCAAATAATCACTTAATCATTTACTCTATAAAATGTTATTACAGTAAGTTAAATGTGAAAAATAAAATGTAGTGGTACACTGAATAAATGTATTGATATGACTCTTTTCCTGTTTAACATCCAACTGATCGAATACCGAACAAAAAAAGAACAGAACCCCCTAAAGATCAAGATTAAATCATACAGAATAATGCTAGTTTTTCCTAAAGGATTTACTTTACACACATTCGCTGCAGCCTTCTGTAAACAAAACGGTGTAACAGATTGTACACATTTTGGCATTATGACATTTTTGCAATACCCCATTTTTCTGATAAGAAAATGGGATTCTGTTAAATTCCGTCATGAGAAAATCGAATCCGGAAGGAGCCAAGATATTGGTACCATAAGGGGTATATCTGCTTGACAAATACCTTGTTCGTCTAAACTACTATATGCATCATTACATTTAGGATGTGAACTGCCTTTCCTTTTTGTTTGTATGCAGCAACCTCTAGTGCAGAAAAAAGAAACCTATAAGCTAGATAACTGATAATGGGCTGACCTCATTCAAAGCAGGTGGATCCTGACAGATTTGTCAAGTGCTTGTGTTTCAAAATTAATTTCATTCATTATTTTCTTTTGTACTCATGTTAAATCCACACTTTGCTCCAATATTAGCTGTCTGTACAAGAAAGCGTTTCAGTTTCCCGCAAATCAGGATGTGACAACTATGTCCAGATGCAAAGCCAGTGTGCTATTTTTGATCACTCCAATGTCATTCACCCATCCCCTCGCACAAGGGAACACAAGGCATCAATTGGAAAGAGAGAGATGTCCTTGACAATGTGTGGCTGCTTTCAATTAACATCAGAAGCGTGTTATAAATATTCAGATGCAGCTCATTGTGCTCCCTTCCTTAGTGGAACACAAACAGATGCAATCACGAATCCTGACTCAACTTGAATATACTTTCTAGATCCACATGTGTGCATGCATGCAGGGCTCCATTACTGAATGAATGTAGACTGTGTGTCCTTATCTTATAATTACCATCTTTGTTGCTGTTGTTGCTGGGAGGAATTTTTCAGATGTCAGCCATATTTCCCCAAGAAGGGACTATTGTGTTTGGAGCCCTGCTGACAGACTGAATGACAGATCTGCAGTGAGACGATCACACCAACTCTGTCATGAGCCCAAACAAAATCTCCATGGTGACTGTAGCACAAGCGGCACACAAGTCCTTCATTCTGGTGGTACAGTAAATCCTGCCCTGCTAACAAAAATTATATTGAGTCGATTCCTGCATGACGCGCCCCAGTAACCTCTCGCTAAACTTGCATGAAGATTGCTTCAGCGCGGAGGGTCAAAAGGACAGAAACATGGCGCTCAGAGAGAATAACATAAAGATGGAGGCTCGGTGCTCCACTTTGCTCGTCTTCTGCTTCTCTGTCTCAGCCCCAACCCCTCCGCCACCTGCCACACTTTCTCTCTCGCTCCCCGAGTCTTTACGTTCATAACTAATGTATCAGTCGCTATTGTGCTCTCGCTGGAAGCCTAACAAGAGAAGGATGTTTCTGGAGAGTGCGGCACATTGTCAGTCGCGGGGATCACACCACACACATCTCAAGATAATCCTGATGAGGGGAAGAGGAGAAGTGGGGATGATCAGAAAAACCTGCTGTGTGTGAAGCACAAAGGTGATGCCTTGTTTTTGAAACTGCGTTCGTCTTTAAATATCCATAAAGTTTCTAAACGGAAATAATGTTCTCCAGTGTTATATTTACAGTTTCAGAATATATCTTTATAATCCATTTCTCAAGGATAGATTCAGTGGTGGAATGTAACTAAGTACATTTACTCAAGTACCGCACTTAAGTACATTTTGAGGTACATGTACTTTACTGTAGTATTTCCATTTTATGTAACTTTATAATTCTACTCTATTACATTTAGCTGCCAGCTTTAGTTACTTTTCAGGTGAAGATTTAACATGATACACATGATCAATTTAAAGTAATCAGACATTTTTTAAGTAAACCTATTACAGTATATTAAGTTGTTAAAATGTGGCTTACATAAATGCATCAAAAAATAATAATCTAATAATATATTTAGAATATATATCACAATTTGAGTGGTGCCATTGTGGATAACAAATACTTTTTGATACTTTAATTTTGATATGTAAGGGATCTGAATACTGGATTACACTGAAGCCTTGAAACCAAATTTTAGTGTTAACCCGTTGTACAGAAGCAGTTCTGGATGAGAAAGATCCTGGTTTATTTTGGCCTTGATGCCAGTGCTGTTGCCAGAGATAAGGTCTCTTCTTGCTCATGCCCTGCTATTTGCCAAATTACTCGCAAGTCAATAGGCAGAATTCCACATCCTCCGCATGCTCCTTCCTGAGATGGGTAGGAGATGAAAGCCTTAGAGATGACAGGAAAAAGGCAGCTAAATGTGTCGCGACACAACTCCCCTCTCTCTTTCTCTGGCGCCCTAAACGTTTCATTTATTCAAGCTCGGAGCAGAACCCGAGTACCCCTTGTTACAGGGAACGGAGTGGGACAGCCAAATGCAGAAATGCATGTGACACGCACAATATGGGGTCGAAGCTTCCTTCGCACCTCGGCGCAGCCTCAAAAGACACAGTCATACCCTGCTAACGACTTGTGCCAAAGCCATTACAGCAGCAGAACATCCACATTGTCTCAGTGTCCATTTTGCTCAAGAATAAAAAATCAAATGAAACACGAAGCGAGCATTCAAAATGGGACCCAGACCAAAACTGTGTGTGTAAGACAGCGGCAGAAATGAGCGTTACATGTGGAAAAGCAGCTTATGCAAATGATGTTTAGTAATAACAGCATTCAAGCAGCATTAGAGGGAGAGAGAAAATGAATGCTGCTAATTGCAAGAGAGCGAGCAGGCGGGCAAATGGGTAGGTGGGTTCACGCCATGCTGCCATTCAGAAACTAGGGTTGGTGCTGGGGAACAGGCAGAGAGGGAGAGATAACAAAGACAATCTACTGAAGATGTATATCAAGCTTTTATGGCTGGAAAACTACTTCAATGTCTCTATCTAACTGAGTAGGTGGGGAATCAGTCAGCATTCAGACAATTACAGTCGTACTGTAATAATTTGCCTGAGGGAAACCTTAGTTAAAACATACACTGAAAGATATTTGCATGGATACTGTGCGTTCATTTCTATCACTGCTAACAATTTGAAAATCCAGTTCATGAATCATCCGTATTTCGCAGCTATTTTGAAAAATATCAGCAGAAAAGCTGTTTGTCACCTTCCCTTTCTCTGAGTTGGCAACCTGAAGGAATATGTGGACACTTTTCTGTGGCATTTTCACAGAAAATCTGTGCTTTCTTCAAGTGTTCGTTTTTCTTCAAAAGGCCACAGCTGCAATTCAGAAAGACACAAAAAGATTTGTAAATTTGAGTTTTACGCGCAGCTGGGTTTGGTGACAGCATGAATGTCACAGTGATTTTCAAAATAGGTATGGTACTGCTCGAATCATTGGCAGGGAGAGAGCTTCTTTTTAGGCTTCTTAATGACTATACTCTACCCTTCCAATTGTGATTACTGTGCCCAGTGGGCATCAGATAGCTGTTGCTAGGCACATTTCACTCCCATCAAGCATCGCTGTTATGTAATTGTTATGTAAAACACAAATATGTTGCTTTTACAAGGAGGTTTCTGAAGTACCGAACATATTTTCAAGGACCCGATGTTGGCACCTGGAGTTGTTTTGTTTTTTAAACCTCTTAAAACTCACCTGGTTAGAATTAGGGCCATGTTTGAGTCATGACTGAACACATGTGGTTAAGGATGTGTTTTAGACACAAGCTAAACAAGCACATTTTCAGGAAATAGAAGATTTTACCTTACAAATAAACCTCATATATGCATATTGGTTGAAAAACTTCTGCAGGGGAAAAAAGCATGTGTAGGGCTTTTTGGAAAGGTAACACCTTTCTAATTTCTGAAAATGTGTTAATTTACCTTATGGCTTAAACAAAACTTAAACTACATCTGTTCAATCACGTCTCAAAAACGATTTTTTTTGGTCTAATGCTGGCGGGAATGTGGGCTTTTAAGAGGTTCAGTGCCAAATAATTTCGGTGACGATGTCAAATATCTTGACAAACATAATCTATAAATGGAAAATGCTTTCAGCAAAAAAGACACTTTGGCTGCAGGAGCTGGTCACAGCTCACTAACAACAACATGGTGGTGGTTGACTGTAATAATAAGGGCAGCAGTCTCCTGGGAGTCATTGTGTGTATCGCTCTCTGCGGTCAAATAACAGGCAGAGTGTGTGGCCATTTTACTGCACTCTATGTAGCACACATAACTTCCTGGTCAAACAATGAAGGCGAATGTGAAACATGTTCCCTCTATAAGTTCTGTGGCTTGATTTTCATAATATATTCCACTCATAACGTGCATTATATTAACCTGTAGCTGCTGCTTTCCCCCCTACGGTGAGACTGATTTCAGAGTTATGTCCTCAACTCATTGGGTGAAAACTTCAAAGAGGCCTTGAGAAAAAAAATGTTGAGGCGTGATGTGCTAATTCACTTTGGCAAGGTCTATTTGTCATGGAGCTGCCAAATGCTGAATTATGTCTTTGATAGATTATGAAAGGTAAAGCAACACTTTGTACATTTCCTTAAAAAATTGCTCTGTGAAAATACGTCAACTCCCCCAAGGCTCCAATTACAAGCTCTAACAGATGACATCTTTTTTAGAGGCTGGTGACAGCGCTTTTATTAGATTATCCAGCCTGTTTAATGCAACAAGTCCTCCAAACCAGACAACAAAATAACACAAGATTTCTTTGCCTTCAAAAACAACACTTAGGAAGGTGTGAACTGAAGCACCAACTGACAGGCTGACAATATTTATCAGAACATGTAATGGTTAAAAAAATGATTAATAGAAGTGCATTTTTTGTATTGGCCAGCAGGGGGGATTTCACCGGATGCAAAGATAAGTCAGATAGTATAGAAATCTATGAGAAAATGACGCTACTTAGCAACCATTTTCAGAAAAATTATAAGTGCAGCTTTAATGTTAAACCAAATGTGTCAGAAGTCACATGCTTTTACTGACCCATGTACTCCTACATACTCCTCTTACATCTTCAGTACCTTTAGTACTTAAAGACAAGGCCTTAAAGGAGCCTAAGAAGTGAAAGAATCAACAACAATAGCATGTTGTACTCTAAACCTAGTTTAGCTTTCCTAGCTCCTCCCTGTCTGTCTCTATCTTTACCTTCATCTCACTTCGTCTCTGTCTTTCATTACATCTGTCTTTGTTAGCCCTCTCATGGCGGTGTCTCCACCTTCATCTGTAGACAGACCAGCAGGACTCCACAGTGAAAGAATCAGAAGTCTACTATTATTTCAAACAGAATTAAAGAATCGACGGATGAATCTGCTCAGCAGCCACCTTCCAGCTCAGCCATACAGCCATTTCTGCTCTTAAACACTGACTGAGGTTATAATAACTCACTTCCTGTGCTTTCTGTTTCATAAGCAGAATGTGTTTTTCATCTAATAGGATCACTTTGAAAAGTACTTGAACAAAACAAGAAGACACACATCCATGCCTTCTTGATTGAAATGAAGTGGATAATCTATGTCGGGGATGTATGCATGGAATAAATGTTTTCTCTTTTGTTCGTGCACGTTTGTCAAGTAATGGAGGCTGCTGATTGGCCAAATCATGATGGACATCCCAGAGAGAGAAAGACAAGAGCGCTGTTGACTGACAATAGCAGAGCAGAGTGGATGTAAAGTGTTGAAGTGATGCAGAGTAGAGTCTGCAGGTCAGGGATAAAGTGGGTCGAGCACGCTGCCACACCTGGCCCTCGTCTGAAGAGCAGGTTAGCCGAGTAGCTAAAACAAAAGCTCTCAGATTCAAAACTCTCTGCATGTGCACTTGTAGTTTCTGTGGCCACGGCTGCATATTGTTGTTGTCTGCCTCTGTGGTGTTCTATGATCATCTCCACATATAAGATGTGGTGGGAAAAACCACAACACTGCCTGCTCTTGGATTATCCAAATCTATTTTTTAACGCCTGCTTTGCCATCTCTCATGTTAAGTGCTATAAAATGGGAGACGTATAATGTCAAGGAGATGTATAAGGCAATCAGTGTCTCACCATCTCACTGATTATGACAGAACCTGCTGCACACTTTGTTATCCTCACAGATTATACTGACTATCCTAAGGTAGTGCAATAATTAAAACACCAATATCTTCAATTTAATATAACAAACACTGCTGGTTGACTGCGATGAGTAAAAATGGTGTGGTGCTATTATTAAATTCTTATGCTGATTGGCCTGGTGGGGATGCGATAATTGGACGCTTAATATTCTAAATGAAAATGCATTTTTGAAGGACATGACTGAAACAGTGACTGACTAATCATTAACAAACGTGGACTTAAAATATCTCGTTCAGAGGTGGATGGAAGAAGTTTTAAGATCCTTTACTGAAGTAAAAGTAGTGTAACACACTGCAGAATTACTCCACTAAAAGCGCTGCATTCAAAACAAAATGGTTATATATATTCCAAATATATTACTGGATTATTATTATTGATGCACTTATGTAAGCAGTGTTTCTACTGCCGTCAAGGAAGAACCCATTTTAACTACCTAACATACTTTTATGTGGTTTAATTTATAAACATACATAATCATTTTTAAAATCATCTCAAATCTCGACCTGAAAAGTAACTAAAGCTAAATGTAGTGAAGTAAAAAGATTCATATGTGGAAATACTGAAGTAAAGTACCTCAAAACTGCACTAACGTACAGTACTTGAGTAAATGTACTTAGTTACATTCCACCACTGTAAATAAGACACTTTTTATGTATGCACTGTTGCATGCAGTATGCCCACAATTGGGACATGAGCTTGAACTTGAACCTTGAACTTTGACCCTCTGGCTTACACAGAGGATTGTGGGTAAGAAAAGCCATAAAATGCTAAATGCAACCAATCATAGCAGGACATCCTGAAGGGACAGCACCCTGTGAGGCTTCAAATCATGCGTTCAGACCAATCAGTGTCCTTGAGCCCAATGAATAATGCAGCAGTATGTCGGTGCTTGGCAGAAAGTGTCGTCAAAACCAAAACAGTATTGAAAGAATATCGATTATAGCAGCTTGAACGTCAAAAACATCTAAAATTGCATATCTGCAATTTCTGTCTCTCTGTGCCATTTTCTGTGCTACATTACCAGTTTAAATGCAGTTGGCTTTTTGTTGACAACAGACTTAGCACAGTGATACATCCGCAGTAATAAAAGAGAGACAGAGTCGCCAGTGAGCCGTTAGATGTTCAATGTAACAGCGACAGATTGGCCTGTCTGTACTCCTCTTGCTCTGTCACTTTGGTTCATTCACTCTTTGTTTGTCTTTGTGTGTCTTACATCCCTCCAACTCTTTACGGCTCTCTGGAAACACACGCACTTCATGAAAGAGGCTTTTTAGAGGTGAAAACATGTATTAAGTAAACAAGCTCCCCTTTGATGAAATAATACCTGTCTGACAGCTTCATTCAGTCGTGCACGACATCCGAGGAAACACACACATGGCTTGGCATCTGTGCTGGCCCAGACTTCCTCTGTCATTTTTACACACTCTGTCTCTCTCTCTCCTTCTCCCTCTCTATCTCCTTCTCTCTCTCCTTCTCTCTCTGACCCAGAAGCATTTCTTCCGCCCATGGAGACTTCCACAAAAGCTAAAAAAAGACCCACTTTCCCATCTCCTATGGAGGAAAAAGAAAAGGAGAGATACAGGAAGGAATGTAACCCCAGAGTGTCATTATAATGGATAATTTAAAAGGCATGTTCTGCATCTGAAAAGAAAGAGTGCCTTCCCCTGCTAAGGATTTAAATATGCACATATGCATTGAATATAACGCTTGCAACATAAACAGACGCTGGTTAGAACTGCACTTGTCTACTCTCTAGTTCTACCACTGGGAGATATTACAGGAAATAGGAAAGGCTTCTTCAAGGATAATGGCAATGACAAGAAACAAATCCCTCAGTGCCTGCCAATAGACAAGTATCTATTAGACTGGTGAATCTTGTGTGAGTGTGTAGGTACATACAGGGAAATGAACTCATTGCCAGATTTTATCTAAAACAACGAGGTGTCCTTATTCACTGTGGCTACTGTCAGTTTCTCTGCATTTTTCACACTTATCAACAGAGCCAATGAAAGGACTGACACCAACACTGTGTTTATCTGTAACTCAATGCTTTCAGACTTCCCTGCACTACCTGTGACTCCCAGCTTGAAGCCAATTAGCTCATATTGAAGTGGGAAATATTTCAAAACGGGTTGAAAATAACGGTTTCTTACAGACCCTGTTTAAACTTGGTTTTAAAATGTGTCTTGGGTGATTGGATCAGATTTCGTTATTAACTTCATCCCTTCAGCTAGAAGGTGAAATTGCCTCACACGTCAGGTAACAACAACAACTCGAGTTGCTAGTTGTAATCTTGTTAGCAATACCTGCGCAGACAGCCCAGTAACGATATGAGTCATCAAGTTTTCTCTGGACATGAATTCTCTGCTCAAATCGAGATGAGACATCTGGATTCACTTGCACCCAAACCACTTACATAACTGCTCCTCTCCATTTCTACAACCATTGGCACTCTGTCCTCAAAACAACCACCAATTAATGAAGTGCATTAGCATTTATACAGTACAAAATATATTTGGTAAAATGCATCCTAGACCACCTCAGCAAGTAGTTTAAGTGATCCGATCACAATGCCTTTCGGATCCTGTTTACACTTGTATTTGACGCATTTTAAAACAACGTGTAAACAAATCTTAAAAAAAGAGAGCAAGGCTGACTTCCAAAATTTTTCCAGCCTTTTAAACAAAGGCTAGTCAAACAGTTATGTAGCATGTTTTTTGGGGACTGTTTTAACACATAAATGCCCGCGCTTGGTAAGGCAAGTGTTCTTTCTTTTACAAGGTAAAGCAACATGTTCAATTAAAAAAAAGACTTTACTAGATGCCCAGGTGCTTTATGAGTCTTCATCACATGCAAATCTTTTCATGGAAACCTGTACCGGTCCTAATCTTTGCACATTCCAGGTACAAAAATGGATGTTACTGTTCTGTATTTTGTCTTTCAGGTTCTTCCTGTTGGAAGATGGGGGCTTAAAATTTCAGCTGCATTTCAGCATTCATCAAATCTCCATCGAATACTGCTTAGCTCGGCTCCGAGCCTCAGTCAGCCTGAGCTGTCTTATTAATGTCCTCCTCATGTAACATACGGCTGACAACTGCCCTACAACAGACCGGTGCCAACAGACCTTCTCCCTCTCTGAAATGATGGGGGGAAGATAATGCATGAATGAACTGAAAAGTAGCATCAAGGTCGCTGTGGCTTTTACTGACAAGTGTGAATGTTCCTTGAGGGTTATTTCGTGGTGTAATGTGCCGCTGTATAAGTGTGCGAGACGACTCGACTTGCCCTTTTGTAATGACTAAGATTGCAGCCATAGTCAGTCACTGTCACTCAGCATTCAATAACAGACGGAGAAAGAGAGGGAGAGGAGGAAAATGGAGATGGAGTGAATATCAAGAGGTGTGATCACAAACAGGAAAGATTTTTACCCTTCAGGTTGATCCAATATGGTGTTCACGTGTACAAATAGATGCAAAAAGGCTGCCCTTGCCTTGAATAAGCAAACAGAAGGGAGTCCAAAAAGCAGCGAATGGACTAGAGGCATTATTCCCTCTCTAGCTTTGTGTCTGTGACAGAAATACCAATTATTCATTGCTGGAGAACATTTCTATTCAGCGCTATTGGTATGTGGTCTAATTCTTCTTGGTTGCCTTGGTGACATGCACATCAGGAAGACAACACAGCATCTTGCAGCCTTCCAGCCTGTTAACTGATTTCTTCCCATCCAGAGAGATGCTCTCTCAACTGTGAATCAAAAGGTTAGAAAGAAAAACACACATCCCTACCTGCCGATGAGGAGAAACTCCCCGAACACCCCCAGCCTCCTCATGGCCATCAGGAGACCTCGAACAGTCATGCCCTCGCAGAAACACACCACGACCCGAGCTTTGGGTAGACGCTCCCGGAGTTTCCTCAAGAGGCGATCAAAGTGCTTTTCTCCAGCGTTACTGTAGATCTTGTCCGAGTGGGCAATGCATAAGCCTTCCTGAGAGGCCAGCTCCTTGAAGGCCTCCATGCCGCTCTCCCCATAGTTTCCTATAGGTGATGAAGAGTAAAGACTGTTTTTATTGAGCCAAGCACTTGCAACAATTTATACACAGTTTTGGTGCTGAGTATAACCAGTCTTAATAAGAAAGAATTTCAAGAATCCTTCCAAAATACACATTAAGACATGAAAGCCTTGGAGAACACTATAGAAAAATCCATGCTGTGTATTAATTAAAATGTTTTCTCTTTCTTTCTTATTACCACTTCATACCATGATTGCGAATTAACTACATATCCATTTACAACGTCCAATCAATCCTTAGTGGGATTTCTTATCTTCCTATTTATTTAAATTGATGTAGACTTAGTGTTTTTTCCTGCTTTTTAAAAAAATTTTTGTGTCTAATTGTGTCGGTCTATATATTTGAAACACAAAAAATATATGTTTGAATATTGTATGCGCATTTTAAAATGTACATTTTGCTAGCAAAAATATCCTTAAAAAAAGAAAATAAAGTCCATGCTGTGAAAAACAATTGCAAAATCCACAAGAGTCTCAGCTTTCCACTCATACCCAATGCATGCAATTCCAATATGCAGAAATATTCAAATACACCATTTTAGAACAGGCGAAATTTGTACTGAAAGCAAAGGTCTCATCATAAAGTGAGCATTTCTGTAAAGGGGAAACTACATATCTAGAGGTCAGATGTCATGGGACTCCTGTTCTTTGTCCTATCTTTGGTCCAATATTTAGCCCCATTCAAGGCAAGCTATACATGGTTGTTGTCATTGGCTTTTATGTCATCTTGTTACATATAACACCAGTTAAAACAGTTAAAACATCCTGCTACAGCCTCTGAAAGAAGTGTGTTGGTTGGGCTCGCTGGCGGGCTGTCGGATTTTTATACGGTTAAATAATAGAACATTTTCCTTGTTAAATGTGTTTCCATTGAATGGTAATCCCATTTCTTAAATAAGCCTTTGTGGATATGGATATTACTCTGGCTTTAGCATTTTCGCTAATTGTGAGCTCAAAACATGCAACATTATTCCCTGATTGTAAGTGACACAATCAATGTCTGAGTGATAACAAAGCATTACGTGCCTTGTTACTTGCAAAAACACACTATTAAATGCTTTTAACCATACATTCTAATTATTCCACTGATGGACAATCAATGTTAAGCTTACAACACCCCCCACCACAAAGCAGTTGTTTAATGCGTCTGAGCTGAAGCCCTGATCCTCTCGTAATGAGAGTCAGGGAGTTTACTGGCTACTGATTGCAATCAAAGCCAAAAGGGGTGAAGATAGCTATCCTTGTTTAACTGCACACCATCCCAATCAAGAGCCCCGCAAAGCTGTTGGAGTCTAAATCTTTTATTTCCATGTGGACTGCAGTGCTTGACTAGTGTGTCACGATCTGGATGTTGATAAAGCCCACAGCTCTTTAGCATGAGAGCTGGATTACACACACAATCCAATCACTTGTGCATGCTTGAACATGTGTTTGTGTGTGTCTGGTGTGTATTTGAGTGTAAAGGAAATTAAGAGCCACTCCATAAAAATCTGAAAACATTTGTTGTGCAATTGTCTTGATGAGAGGTCTGGTTCCTGGGGGCCTCCGTGCCACCCCGTCCTTATATGGGTGATGAAGAAAGAATATGTGTGCTGGCTTTATAGAGCATTGGAGACGCTAGCTGAAATAGGCATCACAGTAATGCATTTACTCTGGCACACAATGGTCCCTTGTGTTGGTTTTCCAATAGTCCTTTGATGATATTGCCTCATTTCAGTCTCCCACTGGTAAATGGAAATAATGATATCCAATTATTTTACTCTTTCCATCCAGGCTGTGAGACAGGTGGGTGGTGGTGCATTAGCTGACAGCCCATTTGACAATGACTACCAAAAAACCTGCTTTGAGTATTCCTACCAGACTGATGATAATCAGGACAGGTAATTTATGCAATTTCACAGCCCTAGCTGTTGCTACGGGAACAAGCTGCATTTATAACTTGTCTAAGGTGGCGGAGAGACAGAAAAAACTTGAGCTTAAGCCAGTCGTGACCAGTATTTCAGAGATAACTAAAGATAGAGCAAAAAAAGCAAGTGGATTTACATATGCCTCCTCAAAGGTCAGGGGAAGGTCTGCATCAGACAAATTAGGATGTGAAGTCTCAGTTAGAAACATCTACTGCGCCTCTTAACTTCTCTTTTGTCTTTGCAAGCCTGAACTTATTGTCAGTATAAGGATTTATATTCACAGAATCACATTTAGGTTAAAATTGAAGATGACAAGTTTTTTGTTAAGTATCCTACTTTTATCACTCTCGCTGCAGCCTGTTGAGTAAATGATGTTGCTTGCAATCAAATCCATCTTTCCCCTGACTGGCTTTTCATTACTCTTAAATTATGACTCCTGTCCCAGGGGCACCTCCTGTATGTTGAAGGTCAGAGAGCTGACGCCACCTAGTTATGTCTCCAGGTACTACAGCTCCCTAACTCCCTCTCTTCATCTATCTGACAGCATCCTGTGTCACAGCCCCTCTCCAACACCTGACTATAATAGGACTTTCCAAAGATGTTTTACCCTCCCTGAGAGTCTGCAGCTCCTCGGGGACGATCCTGGGTAATGTCGCCTGCCAGTCATATTTTGGGTGCACATCACTGACTGTGTTTCACTAAGACTTTAATGAAAAGCTACGGACATAATTCACTTCACAGTAATTACTCTGTCTACCCAACAGCCTCTCTCCTTTTTACCTCCACCGTAATACACTGTTGTGCTGTTCGGCTGAACAAATTAGCATAAGAGTTCTCAAAAAAAAAAAAGGGAAGCTCATCGTGGTATGAAAGCTGAATACTATTATTGCTAGGGTTTCTATGGAGATAAGATGTTCATTTAAATTTATATGTATCTGGTGAAATTGAAACATTAATGTAATTTCTCATCCCAGCCTCATCCTCCTTACCTAACCATGGAATGAATTTAACATTTCCAAATGAACACCTTAACTGTTAATGCTGAAACTGTCCCTGTGTGTTTGACTAGATGCTGACTTTTGCTATGAGGACTCTTTTAACACAGCCAAGAACCTTCAGCTTAAGTTGCACATGTTAAAGCACATTATGGCAGAATGCCAAAGGGAAGCAGAACATATATTTCTCAAAAAAACAAAAGGAGAGACAACCAATGTTTGCTCACTCTACTTACAGTCCCTAGAGTTAATAAATGCAAACACAGCTGTACAAAGATGTATATGATGTGTGGGAAGATGCTTGAAGCAATGTCCACACAACCCCTGACTCCAGACAACCGCGTACAAATCCTAATGAAGATATGTACGCACATGTGTGGCTGCAACTACCTGCTTTAAAAGGCCTCAAGGCAAAAGACTGAGACGGAGGCAGACAGATGCTGTACACAGAGAGGTGAAGGAGTGACTGCATTCCTTTGACATCCAGCTCCACAACGAGACAAACATGGAAGTGCAGCTGCAAAGATACACTCGGAATCTCTATCATCTCTGATAGGACTGTAGAATAATGATGGCATAAAATATCACAGCAAATCCATGTGTTTCTTAAATTCCGACATATATTTTCTTTTACTCAGTTTGTGTGCATATTGGGGGTATAACGAAATATTGTTCTGGATTGATTCAATAATCAGTGATCCAATATTATTGGCACAAGTGACAACATTGATTCATCATCTTTCAGATGTGCCATTATTTTGTGAATCCAAGACTTTGTATTAATTGCTTATGTTTTTAATTAGAAAGAATACTTTCTTTGATGTAAATAACTGGAAGAGCAGGCCCCCCCATTTCTTTTTGAAACCAAATTGTGTCAGACTCACCAGATAAGGTATCTTGAACAGAGAATTGATAAAATATTGTATCACAATCAAATCTGTGATTTACACTCCTAATGCATATGGTGGTGTGTTCTATATACTACAACAGTTTTACGTTACATTAAATTTTTTTTAAATAGCTATATATTATTGCCTTCCTCACATTATTCCAATACATTAAATAGTAACCCCTATATAATAAGTATGGTGCCTCCAGAGTCTTGCTAATACACAGCCCAACTATAAACTGACTATCCACCACCAGACTACAAGATTACATTACATTACATGGCTGATGGCACGTTATGGTAACTTTCCAGTGAGAGAGGTCAGTGAAAGGAGTCTCACCCTCAGTGTGCACTGCAGACACGTAGGTCCAGTTGTAGCGCTTGACGATGTCCAGCATGGCCCGGGCCTGCAGTGTGTCTGAGGGCACGACCCTCAGGAAGTACTTGAACAGAGTCTTGTCGCTCAGGTCGATGCTGGTGGCGGAGTAGGCGATCTGCGGGATGTTGAAGAGCTGCAGGAGGTTCTGCACCTGGATAGCCACAGAGCTGGATCCCGGTCCGATCACACCTGCGATGGGCTTCTTGGAGGGTGGAGGCTGGTGGGACGGGGTGCCGTCAATGCACCATTTGGACCCGTCCTTATCATCCCGGATGGAGATGAGGGAGTCCCGGATGAACTCAATGCTCTGCTCCAAGGCCACAGAAGAGTGCCAGCAGGAGTCTCGGATCTCACACCCCAGGCTGATATTGGGGAGCAGGTTAGGGTCAGCGTTGATCCGGTCCAGGGTGTGGAACATGGCCTCAACCCTTTGGATGCCATACTGCTCGCGGACGTCCCCGCACTTCCGCTCCGCCACTTTCTCCGCAGAAGGCTGGTGGTGGACGGAGAAGAGCGCGCCGATGATCACGTCTCCATCCATGCGAGCCACGGAGCGGGACACGGCGCGAGGGACCGCCGAGCGCTCATAGATGCTGCTGCTGTGGGAGAGCACGAGGGCGCGGAAGAAAAACGTGGGGAGACACAGTAGAGCGAAGAGACCCATCTTTACGCGTGCCATATTGTGCCACATCGCGTGAGCCGCGCCAACTGTGCAGGCATACTATCTGCTGTCCGTCAATACATCCACGTTTATCCCAGCGATCACGATCTGTGAGCACGACACCCGGGGCATATCCGCGCGCACCTGCAGAGAGATGAGACAAACTGCTGTGACATGTAAGCTTGGAGAAACGAGGCCAGATGTGCTACAGTGTTATGTGGGAAGAGTTGACTAAGCACGCATGCTCCTTTCAATCAACGCCCTGTTTTACATTCCTACAGCTGGCAACAGTCCTCGTGCCTCTTTTATCAGCGTGAGGTGCCTTTGAGCAAGGCATTTAACTCACACCCACCTGATCAGCGAGCAGTGGTGGCTGACCAGCACTGATGTCCACTGGGAATTACCCAACCGAGCTCATCTCTGAAAGGAGCAGCCTGTACTTTAATACTTTAAAATGTCTCAAACAATCGTTCTATTACAAATATCCAGCACTGTGTACCAGGAGAGGCTGGGAGTGCTGTGCTCGCTGCCCATTGATAAAATCGGGGAGATTTCAGCACCGTGGACAGCGCACTTTCCAAACACGTTACAAGGACGTCTCTGGGACTGTTGCCTGGGCTCGTCATCCTCTCACACACTCATTCTTCACGATTTGACTCAGCTAGTTTCTAATAAAGCCGAGAAACTACTACAGTTCCATTACAGCCTATTTGAATTCTATTCTACATAAGGATGGATATAAGACACCTTTGGCTGTTTTTGTTTTATTCTAAACGCACCGCACATGTTTAATCTTATCTGCCTCGCAGCCTCAGGTAGCACTGGTTGATAATAACTACTATTACCACTAATAATAATAATAATAATAATAATAATAATAATAATAATAATAATAGAAATAATGCAGGCTAATGTCATTCATCAGAAGGAAGCATAACATGAACAGACTGTTCAAAAGCCTAAATTACCTGTTATCTATCTATTCCAGTGTCCCATTTACATAATACATATTTTGAGCAAATTTTTCTGTGTCCGTTATATCAAAACTTACCTGAATCCTCGAGACATGTCGCGTGCCTTCGTCCGTCTTCTGTAGCGCGTGGTCCTCAGCTGTATCGCTTGAGTCTCTCTCTCCCTCTCTCTCTCTTTCTCTCTCTCTCTGCCTCCCTCTCCCTCTGTTTCTCTCTCTCTCTCTCAACTCGAAACATGAAGATCCCCTGCAACCATCGTCTTCTCTACAGTATCTACATCTTATGGTCTTTAAAGCATGCATTATTAGAATAAGACCTCTTTTTACAAGAGCTACAATAACAGCAAAAACATATATCTGCTCTCACGTATAATACATGATAAAAGAAAAATCCCACCAGTGGAGCATTGGAGCTCCTGGGCAAGACAGCTGGCTACATATGCTGATGTATTACATTACCATTAGTATTATCTCATGCACTCTACTGTTATTTCTTTCACTTTATATTTTGAAATGTTTCATGGGAAACTAGACCACTGGTGCTTTACCTGTAGCATCATAAAATGTTTGTCCCATTATTGCATTATCATTATTAATACGTGCTTAATAATTCAATGAACGTAATTGTGAGTGGACGAGAGAAAGTGAGATTGGTGTCAGGCGTTAACCACCATTTGGATTATGTGACAGCTCGCTATAACTGAAGGGAGTTTATAGGACTGACAAGCGCTAACAACAAGCAGACAGAGGCGTCAAGCACCGCTGTCCTTCATCACTAATATATATCATATGTTCACTCCTTGAGTTTACTTGAGGCCCCTGGCTTCTATCAGAGGGATGGTTTCAGCACCATGGACAGCAGTCAACAGTTTGTATCGCGCCATCTAGCGTCCGATTGAAGGTCACTGATGACATTTCAGTTATTAGGTCATCATAGGTCGATTGTAGATCTCAGGTTTGCAGCTCTTTAACCTGCTGGGTAAAGCATACGTTAGCCTGAGGATCACATTTATGCCACAAGGGCTGCCTTTAAGTAAACTGATGTACAGTAAAAGAGAATTTAAAAAGAGAATTTTAGATGATTTTGCTTAAGAAGAAACTGAATTTACTATATGCTATCCATATTTTGAAATTCATTTTCTGTAAAATATTGCTGCTATTCGACGGTTTGGAAGATTTATTTTTTATTTATTTTTATTTTTTTACAGTTTAGGTCTTAGGTAAACACGTTTTCACTGAAAAGTTAATCAAATCAAAGTATGCATCTTGCTTATATCAGTGATTGTTCGTCTTATGGCCCACTACAGGAGTTGAGCCGCCACTATGAGCTGCTCGGTGCACAGAACTTCTTTAACAGTTCTGCCCCTCAGTGATGAAGACAGTGAGTGAGTCTTAATGGTTTAACTTCAGCCAGCGCTTTATCCCACGCAAAGACACGGCCCAGTCCCGGGGGGCATGCAGTTTACTTGGTAAGGTCCTGTCGTGACTCACGCCAGGCGGTATAAATCACAAATAAACTTATAAAGGAGTCGCTATGACACTGCCACTGCTGGTGCCCGGGGCTTTGGGAGCGAGCATCTGATATTGAACCTGAATAAAAGTGACATGTGTGAGAAGGAGAGACTACTTGGATGCTGCAGCCACACTGCGGGGCAAAGGGCGACGGCGGTACTCGGTTTATTCTAGGACTGCATGCGTGGGTTCACTGCCAGGCTTTCCAGCCATGACTTTTCATTATTGTTGTGATGACGTAGTACTGATCAAGAGGGACGCTCAGTTGTGTAATTATCAATCAAATGAATGGTATAAAATAGATAAGATATATTGTAATTATTTATTATGCCCCATTACAGATAACACTTTATTGATTATAATCAATATTAGAATTGATTATTTATTCCAATATTTCTTATGGTGTGTATGTGTCTGTGTACACATAAGAACACACACAATGACAGGATATAAGCAGGGTTTTTAGACTATGAAGTGTTTCCCCCCTTCACTCTGTAATATAGATGTCACTGTCATTGCTTACGGTTATGAAAAATTGGATGATACACAAATGAAAACATGCATTTCTCTTTTACTTCCTCAAAACATAAACCCCATCAATCAATCCTTTGGCAAGCTGGTTTTTCATGACTTGGCTTTGTGCTACTCTGGGGAATCAGGAAAGTTGGCACTTACTCAGCAACATTTGTCCTTTTCATATACGTGGGATTGATGGCTTCTTAAAATGTGACAGTTTAAAGACAATGGTACAAAAGATTCTTACATAAATACTTGATTCGCTTTTAAAGAATGCAATACTGAACCACTTGCTTGCAAGGGATGGTTTTCAGCACTGGACAGCTTGTAAAGATCACAGTGGTGACGATAAAGATCTATAGCTACCCATTAAGCCATCCATCTTTCATTCTTTTTCTTTCATTTATTGTGATAGGTTGGTACATGATAAGGTGTCTGCATGGTGCATGAAAATAATAAAATACATACAAACCAGTGAATCACAAAGTTTGCACAAATTAAAAACAGTCTGACAGAGAAAATCCAAGTCGGCGCCATAATTGCATTTTGTTCTCATGCAAAATCCTATATGCTATATTATCTTACAGTGACTCAATCTGCAGGGTGCAAGTAATATTATTGTTTCGATTTAAATACGACTGTTGTTTTTTGTTTGCATACTTAAATTTGAATGGGAAAAAGTAATTGCACATCCAGACTCTTATGTATATTTTGAAATATTTTTGTATCATCTCAGTGGTGACAGTCCCACTGACTGCAGTGGTTTGTTTCAACACCTCATGACAAGTGTATTCAGTACTGCTAAGCACTGTCCTGCTGATGTGTCCATGAGTCAGCTCCTCCAGCTCCAGGGGTGCTGTTTTGTAGGTGACCCCGACCTCGAAACGTGGCGCCTCCCTCACTTAACAACAACGAACTCAGGCTCAGTCTAACCATTACGTTCAGCAAAGATAGGACAACACTGACCTCTGCTGTTTGTAACTGGTTACTGTATGTTGTTAAAAAATGATGTCCAAGGCAATGCAATTAGTTCTAAAAATGACAGTTGATGTTGCTGTTGTTTGGGGTGAGGTCGGGGTTAGGCGGAGAGAGTGACTTTTGTGTATGATTTTTTAAAAATTGATAATGGAAATTAATTTATCATAGCTTCCTTTCCACCTATCTATGGAGAAGTTGCAGCTTTGCAAATATGTTTAATATAATTTAATGTATAGGTCGTAATCCTATAGATGTCGCATATACTTAATGCAGTGATAAGTATATTCGAAATAACCAGCACAAAAAAAATATCTGTTATACAAATACAGGTTTATTTTACTTGTCAGACTAGTGTGTCTCATTTTCATAATATAAATGTAAAATTTCAAACTGCTTATTGAAGATATTATAGTGTTTCCTAAATGAAATTATGAGATAAAGATCAGTGTAAATTATTTCGATCTTGTGGACATTTTTAATTTACTAATTTTTATTTTCTTTTATTTAAAACCTATACTTTTTTCTTTTTCTTTTTTTTCTAAACCTTTAAAAAAAATAACATCGACAGAATTCTATTTTTTCGGCTGCTGTTCTTTTTTGCCAGGTCCATTATGAACCTAAAAATTAAATGTCAAGCTGATGTACATATTGGTCAATAAAGTTTTGAACATAAAAAAAGGGAGGCTGAGTGACAAGGATTGTAGATAGCTATCATTAGCAGTTTCTCAACAGAGGTAGTTAACTAACACCTTGCTGTATTCATATACAACAACCGGACTCATCTTATAACACGTCTTCCTGCCGACACAAGGAGAAGGTGAGAAGCTTCCCGTGTGCTAACGCAAAAGTATCCTGCTAAGTTAGCTTGTTGTTAACTTCCGAGCTGGCTAGCTGTTGTTAGCATTAACATTAGCCACCGGGGCCAGCGTAAGCTAGCTTGCCATTGTCGCAAAAATAAGTTGATTTAAAAGCGAGAGAAAAGCTGACAACAAACAGGCTCTCAGTGCAGGAGTGTTTACAAGTTACTGTAACTACTACCGCCGCATCTTGTTTGTTGTAAGTAAACTTTAGCTGTCTGCAACATTAACTAGCCACAGTAGCATACTGTGTATTCCTGGTAGGAGGCTGCCTGAGCTGGCATCAATGTATTTATTTGAGCCAGCCTGATTAACTGCTAAAACTAATGTTACTAAAAGCTGCTATCGTAGGTATTCCCTGCACTAAATTATTTTTATAGGGTAAATGTGTGATGTTATGTGTCAGTGATTAGTTAGATGATGTACTTACTGAAGTCTTTGCAAGCTGTGTTTATACATCGAGCCAGATAATTTGAAGGCAGAATAGCAATTAATTTTAAAATCTGTGCGTAGATATATTCCTATACAGTGTGATGAAGTTGTTAAGGAAATAGACAGACAGTTACGTTACTTGAGCAGTAGCATCATTGGTGAGCATCCCCGTTGCATAACAGTGACTTTGTTAGTACTCTTTTCTACACATTAAATTACCAGAATTTTTAAGTACACTCCAGGTATAATATGCACTTTAGATTCACCCGTATAGTACATTGTTTTTGCAGCTAGTGTGTAAGAGGAGCTCATACGTTGCCTTTTCATACTACCTATAGAAATTTAAACGTGTAAACAATCAGATGTCAATCAAACCGCAGCGTTGGTATCAACCACACTGCCAGTTTTACTTCAGACAGAAAAAGCAGCATGTCTTTGTCAGAGATTAAATGCTTAGTTGTTTTGTCTTCTAAGATATTTCCGGAGCTGTCTTGCGGCTTCCTAATGTAAGAAAGGAAAGATTTTGCCCCCCTTGATTTCGTGCTGGGAAGCTTCCTAATAAGGTATTTGCAGGACACAGGCTTGTGGGTGCATCACACGACTGCAGTTTACTTCCAGAGCCACGTGGGGATGCTGGTTCACAGGCATTGTGCAGGCCCTAGACATGGCAAGAGACCAACAGCAGCGTCTCAGACAATTTAGGTTTGCTTAGTCATTCAGTTTGTGTGGCAGTCCTGTTTCATTGATCCTGTTAATGTATTCATGGAGATGCTGTTGTGTGACTAGATCAGTGTTGAATAAATTCTACCATAAATGACAAGATGTACATCAGTTCCAGCATGTTTATATTGAACTGTTAAATAATCACTGCAAAGCCATTTAATATTTCTCTCTTGGTAACGGGATCTTAAAGCAGTGCCCCTATAAATTATAGCCATTTATCCCACTTTCCACCTCAACAGGACAGCTTGTGGTGTAATTTTTAACCTGTCCATTTTATATTGTAATCTGCTCTATTTTTGTTTAGTGGTCTGCTGTAAGCCTCCAGCATTGCAGCTCCAGTTACACTGTGCATGTGTTGTACCCCATGGTATGACACCATTTGACTCTGTGACTTCTCTTGTTTTACCCTCCTTACTTGTGTTGAAAAAAGATTTTAAGCTTTTAAGCAAGGATCTCAGCGAGCACAGTGACATCTGGTGGTTTGTAGTTATTATAGCATCAAAGTGTTAAATACTGGGCCAAAGCTCTTATACGACACCATGTTGATTTCATAGCTTAAAACCTATATATACAGCACACAACTGGTATTCAGTATGTGACACAAACTGTAACCCCCCAGTATTTTTTTGTCTTGTCAATCTCATCTTTAAGCCATATCTTTAATTGCTATTTCTGCTTTTTTGGCAGGACAGTGGATTTTCTCACAGTCCCCCATAGAAGCTCTCCACCCCTTGAGGTCTGAAGATGGAGGAGGACCATGTTCACTGCATGTCCTGTGTGAATCAGAGATGCATGGTCAGACCTCAGCCAGGCATTTCCTGTGATCTTATCACCTGCCCTCTGGTGTGTGGGGCTGTATTTCACTCCTGCAAAGGTGATGAGCACCACCTTATGTGCCCACTGCTGAGGGTTCCCTGCCTAAACAGTGGCTATGGCTGCCCCGCTACTCTGGTGCGCAACCAGATGTATGCGCACCTTGAAGTATGTCCGGCGGGAGTGGTGTGCTGCACCATGGAGTGGAACAGATGGCCTGTTAGCTGCCTGGACTATACCTCCTATGAGAGCCTGAGCCGTGGAGTGGAGGAGGTGGAGCAGCTGGATATGGCACTTGCTCTTCAGGACCAGCGTACACTCCTCGAGTCCCTCAAGGTGATTGCCATGGCTCCTACTGCGGAAGGAGAACCACTTATCCCTGTTAGTAAGGAGAACAGGGCAACAGACTCAGCTTTGCTTACATCCGCCCCTGAGGCCTCCACCGCGACTGAATCATCTTCACAGTCAGCATCCTCACGACAGCCACAACCGCCCACACCAGGCTCGGCAAAGGACAGAATTGTCAGTGGAATTAATGGCTTGAATGAAGAGCACTTCAGTAAACTCTACGAGGCCACAGTGGAGACTGCGAGAAGCTTAGCCGCAGCTTTGGACTTTGTAAGCAGTTCCAGCTCTGTTGACATCAGCACAGAGTGTGTGAACAGAGAAGTTACAACGCAGAGAAGTAGACTAAGCAATAATGGAGACTTTGAGAATCAGCTGGAAGACAAAACACCTGTAGCCCCTGAAGGTTTGAATAAAAGAGAGAAGGAGGAGCAAAGTGTTTGTTCTAGCTGTCTGAGAGGAAGTGGGGCTCTGACAGGAACCGATCTAAAGGTTTTAAAGACAGCAAATGGTCCACTGTCAGGAGGAGTGGAGGCCTGTTCGGAGACAGCCCGCCCTGTTGAGGTGCAAGATGAAATGAATGCTGGGGTTTCTCAGGAGCCTGTCACCCCTCTAATGGCATCTCCGGTGCATGTCAGCCAGGGTGTGGCACAGAGGGCCGGTCATGTGGTCCTGGAGGATAGGGGGCTAGTTGTTTTAGAAAACCATGGGGCTGAGCGTAAATTCAACAACTACCAGTTTTATAGGAGCCACGGCCAATGGTCATTACCTAATGGACGGATAGGCTTCATCCCAGACAGGTCACTGTATAGACTGCGGCCCAAAATGGAGGACAAGGCAGTAGATACGTCAGATCTGGAACAGGATGACGACCCCATGGGTCTGGGAGAAATCGATCTGATCACAGCAGCGCTGCTCTTCTGTTTAGAGGAGTCCAGAGAGTGCAGAAGGATCTCTGACACTGTCTTTGTTGATGGCTACCGTGTTGACTTTGGCACGCAGACTTTCACTTTCCCCGCAGCAATCTTGGTAACCAACACTAGAGTTGGTGACATTGCTTCTGCATCCGCCTGTGACCATGCTGCCCCCCAGCTGTCCTACCCCAGCCCTTTTCGCACTCTCCGCCTCGGCCTTGTCCTGGAAGCTCTGGAGGTCGAGGCAGTCCCACATAACCGCTACCTCCCTGCCAACCCCCGCTACCAGCACATGTTCCCCTTCGTCTGTGGGCAGTCACTGCGTCGGGACCAGTTTTCATCCCATTTCACAAATGTCCATGGTGACATTCACGCAGGTCTCAATGGATGGATGGAGCACCGCTGCCCCTTAGCTTATTATGGCTGCACATTTTCTCAGCGGAGGTTTTACCCATCCACCCCAGGGGCCAAAGTGGTTCATGACAGACACCTCCGGTCCTTCGGAGTTCAGCCTTGCCCAAGGGCAAATCTTCCAAGTGACTTCCAATCTGACCAAATTAGCGGGCTTCCAATCGAGATACTGTGGCACATAGCAGGGTTCCTGGACAGTTTCAGCCTGTGCCAGCTGTCACTAGTGTCACGGACTATGAGGGACGTGTGTGCCAGTCTCCTCCAGGCCAGGGGCATAGTGGAGCTGCAGTGGGAGCGAAGACAATGTCCTGGTGTCCCTGGCACTGTGTCATGGCAGGTCAAAAATAGAGTGAGTGGAAAACTAATACTGTAAACAGGGCAGCATGGTTTGAGGAAAACTATCTAATTGGAATATTTTGACTGATATTGCAATGATATGATTCACAGTATTAGAGAGAATGATAATTCTTACATAATTATTTCAATTTCTATTGAAATGTTTTGTTTTTGCAAGGAAAGCTGTGGCGTATTTGAGTGAAGATAATTATTTATTGTTTTTGTATTTATTTAAAGGATTATTTATATAGCAGCCTGGAGTCTTCTAAAGGTTTTGTCCTGCAGTGCCCTCAACAAGGTGATTCAAATATCTTTTTGTAATTTTCAGGTGTGGAGATTCAGCACTGCCTTCAGCCCAGTGTTGTCATGGGGTTTCACTGATCTCCCCAGCATGTCGGACCATCTTAAGAAGTGCCACTTCAACGTTGTGGAGCACAAGACCGAGCCCGTACCCCTTCCCGCCATGTGTACCGCACGAGACGGACAGTCGCTGCGACGCGTCCTGCGTCACATTAACACCTGACCAAACATGGCTGAGCACTCCTAGCTGCACGAGAGTCACTGTGGTATTATATGGATGTTGCAATTAAAAATATTTGTTCTTGAAAATGCATAACTCTTCATGTATTACACTTGGTTATGAAGAAGCCTTAATGAAATAACACCTTACTTGCCACAGTGAGTCTGTTTTGTGGTTTACCCATGTTGAGGAAAAAAAACAGTTAGCTTTGCATGGATTTGTGCTGAAAATACACCCTTATTCTGGTAATATAAAATATATTTTCTTGAAGACAAACATGCACAATAGATTTATATTATTCTATGTGATATACCTGTATAAATGTGTTCACTATATTGCCTTTCAGTCGTAGCCATGGGAAAAGCAGATTGTTGGTTATATTGCATTGTTTCTGTGTGACAGAAGTTATGCCAGCACTTTACACAAGATTTGCTAATCCTTCCTATGTTGATCTGTGACCCTTAATGATAAAAACAAGATGGATATTAATGAGAACAGCCCGATAATGCATGTGATTTGCTACCATTTAATAAAGTCTTTACAGCTTTTTATGCATTTGTTTTGTCTTTAAAGCTCTTATATAAAATGTCATTGTTGTTTCTATCCATTGGGGCATGGATATAGTGCTGCAACTAACATATTTTCATTATCACTTAACCGTCCGATTATTTTCTACATCAATTGATTAATCATTTGGTCCATAAGACCAAAAGATAGTTAAAAATATCCATCCCTCTTTCTCAAAGCCTGTAAAGTTCTTGTTGTCAGTCCTTAACCCAAAGATTTAGTAAGATATAAAACAGAATAGCAGGATATCTCCATATTTGAGATGCTGACAACAGCATTTCCTGGCATTCCTCTGCAGTGGAAATTTACACCAAATTTACGAAGCATACTTTTTCACATGAAAACTATACCTTTCAATCTATAGATATGTTGTGCTGTAGTTTACCTAGTAGCACAGGCAGGTTCTATTCACCAGGGAATTAAGAAATTAAGTTTAAACCTGCTAAACATCAGCATGTTAGCATGCTGACGCAACGCAATGCTGTGCCTCAGTACAGCCACACAGAGGTGCTACTATGGCACATTTTTGCATATTTGAATTCAGATAAATACATTATAACTAATCCAGGAGGCTAAAACTCCATAGAGACAATCATCCCATCAGTTAGTAGGCAAGTATCTGTTGAAAGACGGGTTTGCTTTGAGCTCTGGCTGTTGTTGATCTCAGTGGAGCTGAGCTGCTTAAATGAAGGTTTAGAAACTAAAGTAAAGCAAACATGGACCGTTGCACTATCCTGGATAAGGTCTTTGAAAGAAAGGGGTAGATTTGGTTATAATCCAGTTTCAACATTCAGTATTAGCTATGCACTTCAGGGTCTTTCCTTTTTGTACAATGATACACAACATAATTGTCAGTACCATAAACATAGGCAGTATTGTCTTAGTCCTTATATCATTAACTCACTGATTATAAGTGTGAATGAACACAGATTCTCTGAACAAACTAAATTGACCTTTTAATTATTATTTATTTTTATTTTTTTTAAAAGCCTCATAACTCATAACCAGTAATTCAGGGTCAACACTTAGCAACATTTATACTTACTCACTTATTCTTACTTGTTTTGGTTCAGTAAGGAAAAGAAGTCGTTCTGGGCCCTTTCATGGACTAATAACCTCTGGGAAAGGAACTCACTCTGAGGTCTCCTGTAATTAGGGAATGTCAAACACCTGTGATTTCTGTTAAATGGCTCCAGTGGTGTAGAGATTCCTGCTGAACATGTTTAGTGGTTCAAATCAAAAGGTGTGTTCTCTCTCCAGTGAGCTTCACCTGTTTACCAAGATCTGAAACTTTACCCTGTTTGTGCATGTTTGATGTCATCATATGTGACTGTTGTGCTGAACAAACCTACTTACTGCATGGAATCAGTGTTGTTTTGTGCTATTGTCTCAGTTGTTGTAGCTAGCCAGGCGTTATGGCAGAGTACACTCTGGAGGTGAATACAGGAAGCTCGCTGCATGCAGGCGCGTTTGATAACTTGTATGTTACCCTGATCGGCACTGAGAGGCAATCTGCGCGCACTCAGCTGACCAGCTTTGGACTGGTTGATATAACTAAAAAGGTGAGTTGTAAAACTACAATACTTGATCTCAGTATTAAACTTTAACTTTACGTTTAAGAACAGTTTGGTTTGGTTTTGTCTGAAGCTTAAAGGGACAGTTCACCCCCAAATCAAAAATACATTCTTTCGTCTTTCCTGTAGTGCTTTTAATAAATACTGCTGGAGATATCAGCTGTGAGAGAGATGTCTGCCTAATCTATAATATCATGGAACCATATGGCATTCACCCCGTGGTGCACAAAAAACTACTAGACTTCAATACTAGATAGAAAAAGGGAAAAGATACTGCATGGGTCATGATTTCTGAAAAGAGACATTGCAGCTGAGTAAGGCTGGACAATATCTCTATGTTGTGACATGAGACTAAATATTGTCTTTGATTATGAATATCGTAACGTCATATTATGGTATATGTTGATTTTCTTCACTTTAACGAGTAATGTTATTTTCAAGGCTGCTATTCTTATAGTCATTGCAAATCAAAGTTTTTAATAAAACATGTTGTTTTCCAACCTTACTGTTTGTTTTTGTTTTTTGTGTGCTTTGAGCATCACAAACCATTAAGTTCCATTATATTACAGCGAAGGCAGACATCACTACAGCTAATATCTCACTTGGCACCTCACACAATAACACTCTATATTGATAAACCGCACTGCAGGTAAGAGGGAAAATGTGTATTTGTGATTTTGAGTATGCACATATAATATTTAGCCATTTTGTCTCTATTCCTGATGGCATCATCTTCTCCAACCACAGGTGGGAACGTATTCTGTGACTACACTTTTTTCTTTAGGATTTCTTCTGCTCCTGAAGCTGGAGAAAGATCCTTTCCATGAATCCCCGGAAAAGGATTGGCTTTGCTCCACAGTAGTGGTGAAGACACCTGAGGAGGATGAAATTCTCTTCCCCTGTCACACTTGGCTGTCCAGGGGGGAATTTGTGTGGTTGAGAGGGGGAAGAGGTGAGTGTAGTGCTTTCCCATTTTAAGGAGCTATGGGGTTATGTAAAGGCTAAAAAGGATTTTTGTATGAAATGTCACAGGTTTGAATTAGTTTAGAAATGTGTATTTTAAATCCATACCTGGGTTGTAATTCACACAGCTACAAAGGCTTTTGAAGATCTCCACCCTCGACTCGTAGACCAGCGGAAAAAGGATCTGGTGCAACAAAAATTAATGTACAAGTGAGTTTTCAATCAAATTACAGCATACCAGTGCATTTTTTTTATACTGACTGGGATTCATAACATATTCATGTTTTTCTCCACAGATGGGGGGAGTATGCAGAAGGATTGTCATACATCTTAAACATCGATGATCCAACAGCTGTTCCTGCAGAAATCAGCTTTTCATTCTCAAGAGCCTTTGAATTTAGATATGGACATGAAGCTGCGTAAGTGCCACAACCTGCCAATATTTAAGAAAAAACAATGCCGGGCAACTGCATAAATAACTCTAGTGCAATACACAAAAGTGAAATCCTTGTTTTCCTCATCCAGTTTAGCTGAGCTCAAACTGAAAGGCCTGAAAAACTCTACTGAGCAATTTGAAAGCTTTGAGGCCATGAAGGAGTTCTCATGGTTCAAAAAGGGCCACTTCTCAGGTAGGACCTCAGTACAGCATGTTTTACTTATCTGTCAAACATCTCTATAAAAATATATCATTTAATATGTACCAGAGTATGTGTCGGAGCACTGGAAGGATGACGACTTTTTTGGATACCAGTTCCTCAATGGTGTCAACCCCATGGTGATCCACCGATGTTCAAAGCTGCCCTCCAACTTCCCAGTAATGGAGGAAATGGTGAAACCTTTCCTGGCCAGCGGAAGCTCTTTGTCTGCGGAGATGAAGGTATGAAAACAAATCTTTTGTGATTCCTTTCATGTTATTAACCATTGTTTTACCCTACCACTCATTTCTTGTATTCTGCAGAAGGGCAATATATTCATTGTTGATTTTAAGATCATGGACGGTCTGCCGACAAGAGTTATTGATGGTAAACCCTTAGCTTCCACTGCTCCTCTGTGCCTGCTGTACCTTAATCCAGAGAAGAAACTAATTCCCATCGCAATTCAGGTTTCTTTTTTCTTCTTCTTCTCACATTTATGTTTTTAATCACCTTCTGCAAAACTTAAATATGGCTGCTCCTTCAGCTCAGGCAGCAGCCCTCAGAGGAGAACCCAATTTTTCTGCCTAACGACTTGGAATCTGACTGGTTGCTGGCCAAGCTTTATGTGAGGAATGCAGATACCATCTACAGTGGAGCAGTCAGCCATTTGCAGAGAGTTCATCTACTGGCAGAGGTTTTTACAATTGCAACACTCCGCAACCTCCCAATGATTCACCCCCTGCACAAGGTAGGGATTTGATTTGAGTGCACAAACTCATGGATTGTGTATTTTTCTTTACTCAGCTTATTGTTCTTAGTTCATGACTGTCACTGTTCCCTCTGTTTTTTTCTCTTCACAGTTGTTGATCCCCCATCATCGATATACCCTGCATATAAACATCATTGCTCGTGCTGGTCTTTATGGCCCTGGTAGCTTTCTTGGAAATGTATGACTTTAGAAGTTTTAATTTTTATTTTTTAACTCCTATATTACCTCCCTTTGTCACCTGTGGTGTTGCCCCCTGCTGGCCATCAGACAGAATGCAGGTTTAAGGCACTTCTGCATTGGCCTCACTGTTGAGACCCAGAAATTGCCACTTGGATCAGAGGTCCAGGGATTACTTTAAAAATTGCTCAAATTCCACAACATGGTTAGATTCCTCAGATCTTTTAGTTTAATTTGAAAACAATGTTTTATTCTGAACCCATTATAAAGGTAAGCTGTCTTTTGAGAAGAATTCTGTATGTAGAAGTGTATTTTATACAGAGTACTTGTTTGGAAGCCATAACAAACCAAAACAAATGATCTGTAATATACTTTTCAGAGTTCATTTGGAGCAGATGGAACAGAAGAACTGATAAGAAAGGGGCTCGCCCATGTGACCTACAGCTCCCTCTGCCTGCCTGAAGACATCGCAGCTAGAGGACTGGACTCCATCCCCAACTTCTATTTCAGAGATGATGGACTAAGGCTTTGGAGCATCACCAACAGGTGAACTTCTGCCTGCTACTTTTCAAAAAACGCATGGCACATTAAATCCTTAAATTAATTGGGGGGTACTAAAACTAGACAAGCATTAAAATTGTCTAGTCTCAATATGCAAATCGTACTTAAACATTCTGATACTGCTACACTTATTATTCTCCTCAGCTTTGTCAAGGAAATGGTGGCATATTATTACCAATCTGACAGTGAAGTGTCTTCAGATTCGGAGCTCCAGGAATGGATCAATGAGATCTTCTACTACGGATTTCTAGGAAGACATGACTCAGGTATTTCTCTTGTGGCTATTAGTCTGTTGTGTTATTTATTTATTCTTGGCATGGTCTTCAAATGTGACTGGAGGGAATACTAAAGGAGAGGCTATGTGCTAACTTCTGGATATTCAGAAGAAAACAGGACCTTGATTAACATTTGATTTTGACTGATCCTGTCGACTTGTCTGATTTAGGAGATTTAAATAATGAATCCATATATTACCCAACTCATATCTGCAATACTTACAAATTCGTCAGCTTATCTTGCATAGTTATGAAACATGCTCAAAATTCAAAATCTTTTATCCTAATCAGGATGATACAGTTGGCTGAGTTACTAAACTATTAAACTCGCACCTATAGCTAGTAAGTACAATGAGGATGAAGGAGGAAAAGTGTGCCAAATGGTTCTTAAATGTATGGAGTGAACTTGTACAAAAGGTGGATAAGATGCTTTTTTGTTCCATTTTGTATTAGATGTATTTTAACACAAGCATTCCTGACAGGAATCCCTTCAAGCTTTCAAACTGTGGAAGAACTTATCAAGTTTGTCACTATGGTGATCTTCACATCATCAAGTCAGCATGCAGCAGTGAATGGAGGACAGGTAAACAATACACCTGTTATATGATTTTTGAGGAGAAGCCATGACCATAGTGGAAAAAACAATAGTGGATGATGGTGGTAATTTAAATTGAGCAGTTAGGAATATTTACCTGCCTTTTCATTACATAAAGAGAAACTGCAGGAGAGGTTTCAAATAGTTCCTGTTAAATGTAAATTAGATTTTTGTTCTGCCAATGGAAAAACTAAAGTAAATTTAAAATGAATACTATTTCAACATTACGTTAAATACAGACAATAAAACATATGGAAAAGGCCTTTGGAGTTGTTGCGAAGCTGAGTTTGTTTGTTTGTTTTTTGGCTGCTGAGTAATGTAATTAATTTAAGAGTAATGCCATGACTAATGTATTTTCCAATTGACTTACATTGCCAGCTACATATTTAGCAGACAGTAGTTAACTTTGAATCAATCATCTTTTCTAACTCTCTGCAAGAAAATAAACAGCACTAGATGCTGTAGATCTGAATAATGTATCAGTGTTACTATTCCTGTTACTGTACATGTCAAAGTTAATAGCTGCTCTGTCTTCTAAAGTTTGATTTTCTAGGTTGGCTTCCTAATGCTCCAGTGTTGCTTTACCAAGCTCCTCCAACAATGAAAGGACAGTCGAGCATGGAGACCATTTTGGCAAATCTGCCAAACAAATCACTTGCAGCACGTTCAATGTCAGTTACGTGGCGACTCAGCAGGAAGTACACTGATTTTGTAAGTTTGAGATGTGATTTTTAAACTCAAATGTAGACGGTTGTTGGACTAACAATTCTCCCTTTCATAGTTTGGCCCTTCCCTATCCTGTGACTGTGGTTTTATCTTTGTCAGGTGTCTCTGGGTACTTACCCAGAGCAACGCTTTAACGAGCCGGCAGCTTTTCAGATGATCAAGGATTTCCAAGCAGAGCTGTCCTCCCTCAGTGTGGCTATTAACAAGCGCAACTTGGAGATGGAGCTGCCTTATAATTACTTGAACCCCAAAGACATAGAAAACAGTGTAACTATTTGACCAGGATCATAATTTCAACAGTGGTGCATGAGCTGTTTGGGCTATGGTGTCCAATGTATTGCAAATATTGTGTGTCTGCTGAGTTAGTGATTCCTGTACTGTATTGGACAAAGCTTATCCTAAAAATAAAGATTTATATGGATGATGTACTTTGTTCTTATGTTCTAAACGGTGTTGGGGAAAGTTTCTTTTAAGATTAGTCAGTTACTTTATAACGGGTTAGCCCAACCCTGGTTCTAAATAGGAGCCCAATTACTTTGCAATCACTTCAAATGCAGTGCCTATGCAATTATAAAATATTTTTTCAAAGCCTGTATAAGAAAAAAAAATAAGTGAAGGATGTAATGTATGCATTTTGTTAAGGAAGGAATCAGTGGTTTTCTGCTGAGTATCTAGTCCATAGAAGTCATTGTCACCATAGTCTGTATAGAGTTAGCATGTTCTCCCTGTCTGTCTGGGTGCTCTGTGCCTCCAAGTTCCTCCCACAATCCAAAGTGACTCTAAATTGCCCACAGGTGAATGAGAGCGTGAGTGGTTGTATTTCTATGTGGCTGCCCTGTAATAGTCTGGCAACCTGTTTGTAAGTGATAAATAATGAGGCTTTTTTTCAGCTTAGTATACGCCTACTACTCCGAGGTGCCCAATGGCTCCCTGCTGCTGCACTAACCTCTTCTAACCACTAAGGGGCAGTCGAGCATGAAGACAATTTTGGAGATCCTCCCAGATGTCTGAGAGACAGCCAGCTTTGCAGCAATGACTTGGCTGCTGTCTGAGAAATACACTGATGTTGTAAGTTTGGTGTTTACCACTAGATGCTCTGTCGGTCTTGTTTTTGTCACTTTGGCAGGTTTCCTTGGGTACATACCCAGAGGAACGATTTGATGAGCCTGCCCTGAAGCAGATGATGAAGGAATTTCAAGCAGAGTTAACTTGCCTCAGTGAAGCAATTACACAAAGAAACTCACAGCTTGAAGTGCCCTACACATATCTGAACCCCACTGAGACAGAGAGGAGTATAGCTATGGTCTAGACAGAGTCTGAGGGAACCATTCTGCATGAGATGATGGTATCCGTGCATTCCTGAACAACCTGTCTTGCGTGCTGGAGGATGTGTTAATATTTGCATAATAGGTGAGGTGTTTGAGATAGTTATTGGTGTGTTGAATGCTGGGTCAAGAAGATTATATTTTTGTTGTCTCATGAAAGGTTGTGTGTTCAATCTATGTTCTAGGTTGTGTAATGTTAAGCACGGCTATGGTAGGGTACCTGTAACTTTGTGTGACTTACATGTGTTGAGTAATAGAGAGAGATGTGTTTAGAAAAGTGAGCCATTTGGGTAGTTAATGTATCGGTTATCAGGGGAAATACACGTTTGGCCATTAAGCAGAGCTGACTATTTAATTGATGCAAGTGGTACATTTGAGACTGTCTGTAAACCAAACTGTTCACTTGCTGGACAGAAACAATGTGAAAAGCAAACCTAAAGGTATACGTGCCTAAGGGCTCGTCCTTAGTCCTAATATGATGTCTTTAGGTTATGGACCATTTTTTATCCTCCAGGCCAACATGGGAAACAAAACATTGTCCCTTTTGCATCAACATGCCAGCACCTCCCCCATAGAGTCTATCTTTGAGAACTTGGGTTTTTTTGGAGAGTGTGGTGCCTTCCAGCTTCATTTATATTTTCTTGAGGACTATAAAAGAAAACTTCAGTTTGGGCAGGTAGTTAAGATTCAGAGAATACATAAGGCCAAATAACTTGGCTGCAGCTAATGCAACATTGTCCAGGTATTGCATTACCATTTGGCCTTCAAGGACAATCCCAATGTCTTCTGGTGTATCAGTGGCACGTCTCGGTTTGACAACATATATGCCCATCATGGTCTCCTCTATGGATCCTTGGAAGAGGGCTTCATCTTCCTCCTGTACAGAGCAGTCACAAGAGGACACAAATGAGATACAAAAAAAAAGTTTGTACACAAGAAAGATTATACTAGTTGTCTGTGTAAGTGAATAATAGAATTTATAATAATGGTGTTTTGCACCATTCCCATGCTGAACTATCAGTCAAGCATGAAGACAATTTTGGAGACCCTCCCAGATGTCTGAGAGACAGCCAGCTTTGCAACAATGACTTGGCTGCTGTCTGAGAAATACACTGATGTTGTAAGTTTGGTGTTTACCACTAGATGCTCTGTCAGTCTCATTTTCTGTTTTGTTTTTGTCACTTTGGCAGGTTTCCTTGGGTACATACCCAGAGGAACGATTCGATGAGCCTGCCCTGAAGCAGATGATGAAGGAATTTCAAGCAGAGTTAACTTGCCTCAGTGAAGCAATTACACAAAGAAACTCACAGCTTGAAGTGCCCTACACATATCTGAACCCTACTGAGATAGAGAACAGTGTTGCTATGGTCTAGACAGAGTCTGAGGGAACCATTCTGCATGAGATGATGGTATCCGTGCATTCCTGAACAACCTGTTTTGCGTGCTGGGGGATGTGTTAATATTTGCATAATAGGTGAGGTGTTTGAGATAATTATTGGTGTGTTGAATGCTGGGTAAAGATAATTATAATTTGGTTGTCTTATGGAAGGTTGTGTGTTCTAGGTTGTATAATGTTAAGCTGGGCTATGGTAGGGTACCTGTATCTTTGTGTGACTTACATATGCTGAGAAATATGAGAGAAATGTGTTTAGAAAAGTGAGCCATTTGGGTAGTTATTGTATCAGTTGTGCCATAATTCATATGATCAATAATAACAGGGAAAAATTTAACTGTTTAGTACTCATTATAAAAACAAATTCAACATGAAATTAGGCATCTTAGCCGTTAAATACAAGTTACAGCAAGAATGTTATATGGTATGTATATTTTTTCCTGACCAAGGGTTTAAATAACTAAATAAAAACTTTGATTATGTGTAAATATTATGTTGCAATATTACCTCAACTACATCTCAGGAAATGTGCATATCAACAATATTTAGGCCATTTTGTAGTTTTTGACCAGGGAAAACTGCCACACAGTTAAAGTTATCAGCAATCATTCACAGTTCACAGAAATGTTCTGAGCTAATAATGAGAGAATTCCTGTGAATATCTCTTTAAACGATCTAATTAACATACACAGTGCGGCTAATTGTTGATAATATTGTTGTACCTGTTAAAGTTAAGCCAGGTGAGGTTCACTTCAGCTGCTACTAAGTTTAAACTATTTTGACAGGCCATTGACAGCTGCTGCTGCCCCTCACCCGATCCTGATGCGTGTATTGACAAGAAGAACCAGAAAAACAACATAGTTACAATTTACATCCCCTCTTGACCTCCAGTGCACAGAAGGAGGCAGACTTCACTTGAACGTGTAGGTCGTAGTGGAGCATTCACTGTGCAATTTTAGACATTTCATTTTGTTTCCATTTCTGGACAGATTCCACAGAGTGACCATGGCTGAGTACAAGCTAGAGGTGACGACAGGTAACCTGCAGTATGCAGGAACGTGGGACCATGTATATGTCACCCTGTTTGGAACTGAAGGGGAGAGTGAACGGACAGAGCTGGACAACTTTGGCACTGACTTCACAGCTGGGGCAGTAAGTGGAATCAGTCTAACCTCGCCCATATACTGATTCTTAAAGTAGATCTGGGACAATGTAATAGCTTTTGGTTGTGCATATATTTATGTTGTGAAAGTATTTGTCTTTAATGACGATTACATGTAATTTAGTATTTTATGAATTACTATATTTAACTATATATAACAAATAGCATCATCTGTGAAACATAATTTTCCTGAGTTTGTTCAACACTATTTTTTTGGCACCTTTCAACAAATTTGACCTACACTTTCCTAAATGTACAAAAAGTAATTGCTTTAAATTAGTTTTTTTTCACACAGTAAGCCACAGTAATATAATACATATAAGGACAGATATGCTCTTGTTTGAGGAGGTTGGAGAATATTTCCAATTTTAGCGTCATAGAAAGTCACGAAGGTCCTGCATTGCAGTTGAATTCAAGTGAGAGTGTTTAACTGAACTGTGTCAAATTGTATCTGTTTGTTTATATCCATATATTAATCTTTATTCCAAGACAGGGACCTACACCCTGAAGACCAGTTCATCTCTGGGGAAACTTCTGCTGGTCAAAGTGGAGAAAGATCCTTTTTTAATTCTCCCAGAAGATGAGTGGTACTTCTCCAAAATAGTGGTGACGACTCCAGAAGGAGATGTGATGCTGTTCCCCTGTTACAGATGGATCTCCAGGGGAGAACTGGTGGAGCTGAGAGGAGGCAGAGGTCAGCTCCAAATATTTTTTGGGATGTTTGCACATAATCAACAACTTTTGTTAGTTTTGTTATTTAAAAGTGAACTAATCATATGTTCTTTTCACGCCTCAGCCATGAAGGGTTTTGAGGAGGACCATCCCCTGTTGATTGAGCACCGGCAAAAAGAGCTGATGCAGAAAAAGAGTTTTTATCAGTAAGTTTTCAAGTTTACCTACAGCTGTTGTTCTGCTCTGAGGTTTATACAGAGAAATGTCTAACTGCTTTTCTGCAACTTTGCTTCTTTTTCTTTTTTTGTGAAGATGGAAGATCTTGGCTGAAGGACTACCCCACATCAACCATTTTGATAATGGGTCAGACCTCCCAGCTGAGATCCGCTTCTCAAAGTCCAGATCAACTGAATTAGATGATACAAAAACGATGACGTGGGTTTCCAAAGACATAAACATAACCGAGTTCCACTAGTCATATTCTCTGAGATTGAAGCATTAACATCAGTGTGTTGGCTAATCCTGAATTGTGTTTTCCCTTTTTGTTTTTGCCCTGATTTACTTCAGTGGCATTGAACTAAAGTTTAAGGGGCTACTTGGATCTAAAGAAAAATGGGAAAGCATTGAAGATATGAAAAACATCTTCTGGTGCAAAAAGACAACACTGTCAGGTGGATATTTTTTGCCCTATTTTCCAGTTCTGCAGTTTGACTCAAGACCACAATGCCATTGCCAAAGTTTCAAAACAACAGAGTGATTCCTTTTAGAATTTATATATTTG
>CAFUXE010000040.1:517630-528063 GCA_903364295.1 Serranus cabrilla | reverse complement strand
CTGAACCCTACTCAGATAGAGAACAGTATAACTATTTAAGTAAGTCGGAGGGAGCCATTCTGGTTTGTCAACACCTGTCTTGCATGCTGGGAGGTGTGTTTTTCTTTGCATTTAGTACATACAGCAGGTGAGCTGTTACAGACAGTTTGCATGCCAGGATAAATGGATCACATGGGAAATGGAACATAATGCAACAGCTTAAACATTACTCTTGGTCCTATTTATCAATTATAGGCTTAAACATTTGTTTAGTACTGTTTAATATGGGAGAGTTGTATTTTTCTGCTACTGAAGTTGTTTAATACTTCTACAAATGCATAACATTCATCATTTATTCTGAAAGCAGAACTTTTGTGTTTAATGCTAAAGATGATTTCATCATATGAGAGTTTTTTCTTAAAACAGATTTTGTCTTTATGTTCTCTATCAGCAACTAAAAACAGCACATTAACTTCAAGTTTTCTTTAATGTATTTCTTTTTTCCTTTTATATAATAAGAAACACTACGTAAAAATGAGGACAGAGATGAATAAAATGATGAGATGCTTTACAAGGTAAAAGAAGAAAAAAATAAAAGTCCTGCTACCAAATCTGAGTCAGACCCCCGAAACTCAAACTTGTGGAGAAAATGTGAAAGCAAAACCTGAGACAACAACTATCAAAACTTACAGCAGGAGCTAGAAGCAAACAGTGGAAACAGAACAGCTCCCCTTTTCAAACTATCTGCACCCTTAGACCCCAAGAACCGGTTCCTCACAACAAGTAATTACCATGATGACGCACGATTCAGATCAGTACAAAATGTGCCAGTTCCTCCTGCATTAACAACCATCTGTGCAGAATCCAGTGACACAGAGACAGACTGGCTACTAGACAATTTAAAGTTTGCAAACTGATATTCGAAGTGGGTGTTGGCCCATTATAAACACACATGTTTTGCCTGGTCACACCCTTCTGTGCTGGGACTGACAATTACCCAAGCCAGTTGATTTTCTCAGTACATTGTGAAGCTGTAATAAACATATTATTATCAATATAATAAGGGAAGTCTACATTATCTGAATGTTTGAGGTCTCTTCTTTGTAGAGGTAAAGTTTCATTTGGGTGTGACTTTAAAGCAGGTGGTTTCATACTAGAATAATGGACTAATACACATGAATGTAATTGGCTCACTAATTCAACAATAGTTAGACAGTTCAGGGAATAATTAAATAAACTGTTTTTAGAAAAGTGAAAATACCGTATTTGTACTGGATAAGAAAAAAGTGCATGGTTTTTGCCCAAGACTGCACAGGATTAGTACAAAGCAGAGTATGTTGTCAATGACTGTGACTTCAACTGTGTAATCTTATATGCCATTTGAGTTGTAGAGGGCCTTTTAAAAAGGATAAAAATAAAATAAAAAATGAGTATGTCTTCAGTTTTCTTGTATTTATCTTTAGGTGAGAAGCTATTCTCCACTCAATCAAATCTCCTAAAACTTTCCCTTGTGCATATTTATCATTGTGAAGCAAACAGACGACAAAATCGTCTGCATATTCTATGATATGTCTATTTTCATACAGGCTCCTACATCTGTCAGTACACAGTATGCACAGTAAGAGGGATGCAGCACTGAAGAGAACCAGTGGAGGAAAGCGACACAAAAAAAGAGACTCCAGGATTGTAACAAATAGGAGTAGAGCAGATTTAGTCAGTACGGAGGTTAAGTGAGGTTGGTGTAGCACCATCTACCCTACTGTTAGACCAATAAATCATCCAAATCTTCCAGCCTGCCTGGACTGTATGTATTTTGGGCCAACACTCTTGACACTATAACTTTGTGTATTTCATTGCTTACTAATTGACTGATTTATCTTACAGAATTCATGTTCATCGTCTTTTTCACAATTCATGTTGATTTTTGGCCCTGGGACAAAATAGGTGGTTTTTACAGCCGATAATTAAACACCACACCCTCTACAGCTACATGTTCAGACACTGAAAACAAGAGGCACAACATTGTTTAAGTTACATCTCACCTCCTATATTAAAGCACAGTGGGAACAGTTGTATCAAACCGGTTGAAGTTAAGAGTCAGGGAGGCTGCAAGAAAAAGAGACAGTGAGCAAGAACTCCGACCAGAGAGAGAACGCTGAAACCTGCAGCTGGAAGGGCGGTGTCGGTAAGAACTTTACTCATCTTTTCTCTTGACAATAGAACATTTTGTGTTTAGATTAAAAAAATTCTAAAGTTTTGGTGAATATTTTTTGTTTTTTTACAAATAATGAAAAATTGTTGAAACATTCTTTCTGCAATTTATAGAGATTTTGTTTTGTTTCTTTTTCTAGACAGTTTCCACAGAGGGACCATGTCTGAGTACAAGCTAGATGTGACAACCGGTAACCTGCAGGATGCAGGAACATGGGACCACATTTATGTCACCTTGTTTGGAACTGAAGGGCAGAGTGAGCGAACCGAGATGGACAACTGGGGCCCCGACTTTTCAGCTGGGAAAGTAAGTGGAATCCAGTCGAACCATTTACTGACTCTTATAAAGTCGGTCACGGTAACATAAAGCTGCCGTACTCTTTGTCCCTATCTGATGACTTGAGAGGACCTTTATGGACCAGCGCCATCATGTGGTCTAAGGAGAAACTCACTTTTTAGATCATAATTCAAGGGCTGTGAGGCACAGAGGCAAATTTTCCTTTGTTGAACAACTTCATTGGATATAATTCTTCTTTACTTCCTGAATTTACTGCATAAAAAATTGGATGAGTTCAAGCTTACATTTGTTTTTAATACAGTACAGTACATGGCACTAATTTGATGAGTTGTCAAATACTTCAACATGTGGCCTATCTGAACTTAACCACAAACACTCTTGTACAGTAAACACTTCATCTTTATGGTGCTTCAGTGACATGATTCATTTAAATTCAGTGGTCAAAGTCGAACTCACTTTAAATAGTACTGAAAAAGCCCAAATATATAATCTTGATGATTAACTATATTATGTTCTAAATAGGTTAACATTGATGTTGAACTGTGCTAGTTGCACTTGTTGGTTTATATTTATATTAATCCTTATTCCAAGACAGGGACCTACACTGTGAAGACCAGTTCATCTCTGGGGAAACTTCTGCTGGTCAAAGTGGAGAAAGATCCTTTTTTCATTCTCCCAGAAGATGAGTGGTACTTCTCCAAAATAGTGGTGACGACTCCAGAAGGAGATGTGATGCTGTTCCCCTGTTACAGATGGATCTCCAGGGGAGAACTGGTGGAGCTGAGAGGAGGCAGAGGTCAGCTTCAAATTCACCAATTTTTTTTTAAATTTATCTGCAAATAGCAATACTCCTGGATAAAGATTGTTTTGCACATTTTTTTATTTTTTTTTTATTTTTAGTTCTGTCACTTAAACTTCAGCTGTTGTTATGTTTCACGCCTCAGCCATGAAGGGTTTTGAGGAGGACCATCCCCTGTTGATTGAGCACCGGAAAAATGAGCTGATGCGAAATAAAAAATTGTATCGGTAAGTTTTCATGTGTACCTACAGCTGTTGTTCTGCTCTCAGAGGTTTATACAGAGAAATGTCTAACTGCTTTTCTGTAACTTTGTATCTTTTTCTGTTGTTCCAGATGGAGGATTATGGCTGAAGGACTACCCCACATCACCCATTTTGAAAAGAAGTCTGACCTCCCAGCTGAGATCCGCTACTCTAAGTCAAAACAAGAAGAAGCAGAAGATACAGAACAACTAACGTGGGTCTACATAGACATATATGATATAACTGGGTCACATTCCCCATGTTTTTGGGCAAAAACTAAATATAAAGAATTATCAGTATGTTGTTTCATTCTGTATTGTGTCTACTATTTTTTTCTGTCTTTCTTCAGTGGCATTGAACTAAAGTTTAAGGGGCTGCTTGGATCTAAAGAAAAATGGGAGAGCATTGAAGATATGAAAAACATCTTCTGGTGCAAGAAGACAACAATGTCAGGTGGATATTTTTTTTCCTATTTTACCCTTCTGTAGTTTAATTCACAACCACTATATTATGGCTATAGTTTCATAACAATAGACCAATTTGGAGTGGACGTAACGGTTACATCACTGGCAGCTCCGTGTGCAGACTGGTGGAAGAAAATCAGAGGAAAACAACTGTTTTAACTGTCACTTTCTGCCACCAGTTAGGGTCCGCCCACAAAATACTTCATTATTGTTGGTAAACAGCAAATTGGTCTATAAATAGATATGGATTCCCTGAAAAAAAATCTTTTTTCTTGGTTTTCAGTTAAATGGCCATAATCATGATGTTCTTCAAATCTGAAGGATAAAAAAACATTTTCGATATTAGATTTTGTATATTTGCCAACTGCCATTCTACCAGAGTACGTAGCAGAGCACTGGAAGGAAGATGACTTTTATGGTTACCAGTTTCTAAATGGAGTCAACCCCACCATGATCAAGCTCTGCTCAGAGCTTCCCCCAAACTTTCCAGTCACAGAGGACATGGTGAAGCCTTTCCTGGAAGAGAAAAGCTCTCTGCAGAAGGAAATGAAGGTATGAAAGAAGAATGTCTTTAAATGGGTGATAATCTAATTTGTGCCTTTAAAAAGTAAATTTACTGTAAATCACATTGGAAAGTCCCTGAATGGTATTGCCTCGCTCTATCACAAATGTCTTAAACACTTCTGTCTTTCCTTCCCATACAGAAAGGAAATATATTCCTCTATGACCAGAAGAAGATGGACGGAATAACCCCGAGAGAACATAATGGTGAAACTCTGCCTGTGACGGCCTGTCTTGGTTTGTTCTACCTGAACCCAGAAAACAAACTGATGCCAATTGCAATACAGGTATTTAACTGCTACAGCAAACTGTATTTAAACCTAATGACCTTTATTAGTCACATACCTGTATTACATTCCACAGTACAAAAGAATGTTTTTAGAAGTCCTCTTGCACTATTCTAACATATAAACATGATTTATGTTTTTGTCACATTTCAGTTGCATCAACAGCCTTCTGAGCAGAACCCCATCTTTCTGCCCAGTGATTCAGAGACCGACTGGCTGCTCGCCAAGATGTTTCTTAAAAATGCAGATTGCATGGATCATGAAGGAGTCCATCACCTTATGAACACTCATCTTGTGGCTGAAGCTTTTGTTGTGGCCGCTCTGCGCAGCTTCTCAGTGATTCATCCCCTCTACAAGGTAGGATTACTGAGCAGAAAGAAGAAGAGCTGTTTTCAGTTGTTCGCTGAAGCATTTGACCCTAACTTTTAAATGTTTTTCCCTGTCTGTACAGCTGCTGATTCCACACTTCAGAGACACTCTCTACACCAACAATGGAGGCCGCGTGATTGTTATTGGACCTACGGGGATTTTAAGTTCCGTAGGTCTCTTTTTAAATGCATAATTCTGAAATCTCAGACTTGCTCTTCCAATTACATTGCACTATTTGATGTTTTTCAAGGTCTCTGATGCTAAATAGCTGTGTATCATTGATTGTTAGAGTTCACTTGGACGTGAAGGACTGATAGAGCTCATGAGAAGGTCTTTCTCTGAAACGACCTACAGCTCCCTCTGTCTGCCAGAGAACATCACTGCACGAGGACTGGAGTCCATACCCAACTGCTACTACAGAGATGATGGACTGAAGCTGTGGAACATCATCAACAGGTTATCTTTAAAGAAATACTGCCCCTGTGTCTCCACACTGATTATTTAACAGGCAACACCATATAAGAATAAATACAGAGGGAGTGTGTAGATGGGTTCTTAAGTGCTGTCTTTGTCTTTTTTCACATACATTTTTCAATTCAATGTGTTTTGTGTTCACCAGCTTTGTGAAGGCAGTAGTGCAGTACTATTACCCCTCAGACAGTGAGGTGCAGAAAGATGCTGAGCTGCAGGAATGGATCAGAGAGATATTCACAAAGGGCTTCTTAGGAATCAAAGCCTCAGGTATTAAACCCATGTTTTAAAATAATTTTTTTATATTTTATATTTTACATTTTTCAATATAGGTCATAAATGCCAATAACTAACTGATAATGAATATGCTGCCAACAGGGATTCCAGCAGGCTTTCATACTGTTGAGGAAGTGATCAAGTTCGTCACCATGGTGATCTACATAGTGTCAGCTCAGCATGCTGCAGTGCACAATGGGCAGGTGAGCAATTAGTTAAAATCTGGGACAATTAAATACACAATGTGATTTCTTTTACAATTAAAATGTCAGGAACATTTGCCAGATCTGCAATCTCTTTTTACATAATTTAGTACGACTACTTCTCCTGGCCGCCCAATGCTTCTCACCTGCTGCACAAACCTCCTCCAACCACCAAGGGGCAGTCAAGCATGGAGACAATTTTGGAGACCCTGCCTGATGTTGGAGAGACAGTCCGCTTTGTAGCACTTGCTTGGCTGCTTTCAGAAAGACACACAGATACTGTAAGTTTGGTATTCTTGATTCTGAATTACAGAGGGCTATAACACTTATTTCATTTTATCAAACCACTAAATACTGTGTCACTTTACCACTAAATGTCAATCTCATGTTCTGTCTTGTTTTTGTCACTTTGTCAGGTTTACTTGGGGACATACCCAGAGGAACGATTCGATGAGCCTGCCATCAAGCAGATGATGAAGGAATTTCAAGCAGAGTTGTCGAGCCTCAGTGAAGCAATTACACAAAGAAACTCACAGCTTGAAGTGCCCTACACATATCTGAACCCTACTCAGATAGCAAGCAGTGTAAGTTTTTAAGAAAGTCGGAGGGAGCCATTCTGCATGAGATGATCATATCAGTACAGTTTGTCAACACCTGTCTTGCATGCTGGGAGGTGTTTTAATATGGGAGAGTTGTATTTTTCTGCTACTGAAGTTGTTTAATACTTCTACAAGTGCATAACATTCATCATTTATTCTGAACGCAGAACTTTTGTGGTTAATGCTAAAGATGATTGCCTCATATTAGAGTTTTTTCTTAAAACAGATTTTGTCTTTATGTTCTCTATCAGCAATTAAAAACAGCAAGTTAACTCAGTTTTCTTTAATGTATTTCTTTTTTTCTTTCCTATCATAAGAAACACTAAGAAAATGAGGACAGAGATGAATAAAATGATGAGATGCTTTACAAGGTAGAAAAGAAGAAAAAAATAAATGTCCTGCTGCCAAATCTGAGTCAGACCCCCGAAACTCAAACTTGTGGAGAAAATGTGAAAGCAAAACCTGAGACAACAACTATCAAAACTTGCAGCAGGAGCTAGAAGCAAACAGTGGAAACAGAACAGCTCCCTTTTCAAACTATCTGCACCCTTAGACCCCAAGAACCGGTTCCTCACAACAAGTAATTAACATGTTGACGCACGATTCAGATCAGTACAAAATGTGCCAGTTCCTCCTGCATTAACAACCATCTGTGCAGAATCCACTTTCTCTGCTCAGTGACACAGAGACAGACTGGCTACTAGACAATTTAAAGTTTGCAAACTGATATTCGAAGTGGGTGTTGGCCCATTATAAACACACATGTTTTGCCTGGTCACACCCTTCTGTGCTGGGACTGGAAATTACCCAAGCCAGTTGATTTTCTCAGTACATTGTGAAGCTGTAATAAACATATTATTATCAATATAATAAGGTAAGCCTACATTATCTGAATGTTCGAGGTCTCTTCTTTGTAGAGGTAAAGTTTCATTTGGGTGTGACTTTAAAGCAGGTCGTTTCATACTAGAATAATGGACTAATACACTTGAATGTAATTGGCTCACTAATTCAACAATAGTTAGACAGTTCAGGGAATAATCAAATAAACTGTTTTTAGAAAAGTGAAAATACCGTATTTGTACTGCATAAGAAAAAGTGCATGGTTTTTGCCCAAGACTGCACAGGATTAGTACAAAGCAGAGTATGTTGTCAATGACTGTGACTTCAACTGTGTCATCTCATATGCCATTTGAGTTGTAGAGGGCCTTTTAAAAAGGATAAAAATAAAATAAAAAATTAGTATGTCTTCAGTTTTCTTGTATTTATCTTTAGGTGAGAAGCTATCGTCCACTCAATAAAATCTCCAAAACTTTCCCTTGTGCATATTTATCATTGTGAAGCAAACAGACGACAAAATCGTCAGCGCATTCTACGATATGTCTATTTTCATACAGGCTCCTACATCTGTCATCATACAGTATGCACAGTAAGAGGGATGCAGCACTGAAGAGAACCAGTGGAGGAAAGCAACACAAAAAAAGGTTAAGTGAGGTTGGTGTAGCACCATCTACCCTACTGTTAGACCAATAAATCATCCAAAACTTCCAGCCTGCCTGGACTGTATGTATTTTGGGCAGACACTCTTGACACTATACATATATTTTGTGTATTTCATTGCTTAATAATTGACTGATTTATCTTACAGAATTCATGTTCATCGTCTTTTTCACAATTCATGTTGACTTTTGGCCCTGGGACAAAATAGATGGTTTTTACAGCCGATAATTAAACACCACACCCTCTACAGCTACATGTTCAGACACTGAAAACAAGAGGCACAACAATGTTTTGTGTTTCATCACACCTTCTATATTAAAGCACTGTGGGAACAGTTGTATCAAACCGGTTGAAGTTAGAGTGAAGGAGACTGCAAGAAAAAGAGACAGTGAGCAAGAACTCCGACCAGAGAGAGAACGCTGAAACCTGCAGCTGGAAGGACGGTGTCGGTACTTTACTCATCTTTTCTCTTGACAATAGAACATTTTGTGTTTAGATCAAAAAAATTCTAAAGTTTTTGGTCAACATTTTTAGTTTTTTTTTTACAAATAATGAATAATGTGTTGAAGCATTCTTTCTGCAATTTATAGAGATTTTATTTTGTTTCTTTTTCTAGACAGTTTCCACAGAGGGACCATGTCTGAGTACAAGCTAGATGTGACAACCGGTAACCTGCAGGATGCAGGAACATGGGACCACATTTATGTCACCTTGTTTGGAACTGAAGGGCAGAGTGAGCGAACCGAGATGGACAACTGGGGCCCCGACTTTTCAGCTGGGAAAGTAAGTGGAATCCAGTCCAACCATTAACTGACTCTAATAAAGTCGGTCACGGTAACATAAAGCTGCCGTACTCTTTGTCCCTATCTGATGACTTGAGAGGACCTTTATGGACCAGCGCCATCATGTGGTCTAAGGAGAAACTCACATTTTAGTTCATAATTCAAGGGCTGTGAGGCACAGAGGCAAATTTTCCTTTCTTCAACAACTTCATAGGTCATAATTTACTTCCTAAATTCACTGCATAAGAAAATGGATGAGTTCAGGCTATATTAATAATATTTATATGAATCATTATTCCAAGACAGGGACCTACATCCTGAAAACCAATTCATCTCTGGGGAAACTTCTGCTGGTCAAAGTGGAGAAAGATCCTTTTTTCATTCTCCCAGAAGATGAGTGGTACTTCTCCAAAATAGTGGTGACGACTCCAGAAGGAGATGTGATGCTGTTCCCCTGTTACAGATGGATCTCCAGGGGAGAACTGGTGGAGCTGAGAGGAGGCAGAGGTCAGCTTCAAATTCACCAAATATATATATATATATTTTTTTTAAATCTCCAATAGCAAAACTCATGGATTATGATTGTTTTGCACATTGTTTTATTTTTTACATTTAGTTCTGTCACTTAAAATTCAGCTGTTGTTATGTTTCACGCCTCAGCCATGAAGGGTTTTGAGGAGGACCATCCCCTGTTGATTGAGCACCGGAAAAATGAGCTGATGCGACAGAAAAAATTGTATCAGTAAGTTTTCATGTGTACCTACAGCTGTTGTTCTGCTCTCAGAGGTTTATACAGAGAAATGTCTAACTGCTTTTCTGTAACTTTGTATCTTTTTCTGTTGTTGTAGATGGGGGATTATGGCTGAAGGACTACCCCACATAACCCATTTTGAAAAGAAGTCTGACCTCCCAGCTGAGATCCGCTACTCTAAGTCAAAAGAAGATGAAGCAGAAAATACAAAAAAACTAGCGTGGGTCTACATAGACATATATGATATAACATATCATATATTCCCTATCTTTTGAGGCAAAAACTAAATACTAAGCATTATTATCAGTATGTTGTTTACTTCTGTATTGTGTTTACTCTTTTCTCTTTCTTCAGTGGCATTGAACTTAAGTTTAAGGGGCTGCTTGGATCTAAAGAAAAATGGGAGAGCATTGAAGATATGAAAAAGATCTTCTGGTGCAAAAAGACAACAATGTCAGGTTGATATTTTTTTTCCAATTTACCAGTTCTGCAGTGTAACTCAAGACCACAATGTCATTGCCAAAGTTTCAAAACAACAGAGTGATAGATATTTAATATTTGCTATTCTTTCAGAGTACGTAGCAGAGCACTGGAAGGAAGATGACTTTTATGGTTACCAGTTTCTAAATGGAGTCAACCCCACC
>CAFUXE010000040.1:446526-517478 GCA_903364295.1 Serranus cabrilla | reverse complement strand
CAGAAGAAGATGGACGGAATAACCCCGAGAGAACATAATGGTGAAACTCTGCATGTGACTGCTGGTCTTGGTTTGTTCTACCTGAACCCAGAAAACAAACTGATGCCAATTGCAATACAGGTATTTAACTGCCACAGCAAACTTTATTTAAACCTAATGACCTTTATTAGTCACATACCTCTATTTAATCCACAGTACAAAAGCATGTTATTAGAAGTCTTCTTGCACTATTTTAACACATAAACATGACTCTTGTTTTTGTCATATTTCAGTTGCATCAACAGCCTTCTGAGCAGAACCCCATCTTTCTGCCCAGTGATTCAGAGACCGACTGGCTGCTCGCCAAGATGTTTCTTAAAAATGCAGATGGCATGGATCATCAAGCAGTCCATCACCTTATGAACACTCACTTTGTGGCTGAAGTCTTTATTGTGGCCGCTCTGCGCAGTTTCTCAGTGATTCATCCCCTCTACAAGGTAGAATTACTAAGCAGAAAGAAGAAGAGCTGTTTTCAGTAATGTTTGCTTAAGCATCTGAACTAAACTTTTAAAAATCTTCCCTCTGTCTGTACAGCTGCTGATTCCACACTTCCGGTACACTCTCTTTGTGAACACTGGAGGCCGCAAAAACGTTATTGGACCTACGGGTATTTTACGTTTTGTACGTCTCTTTCACATGCATTTCATGCTCTTTCACTGTTTGTACAGACACTTTAACAGTGTCTGTACAAACAAACAAAAAACGAGAATGGTCTCTGATGCTCAATAATTATATATCACTGATTGTTAGAGTTCACTTGGACATGAAGGACTGATAGAGCTCATGAGAAGGTCTTTCTCTGAAACGACCTACAGCTCCCTCTGTCTGCCAGAGAACATCACTGCACGAGGACTGGAGTCCATACCCAACTGCTACTACAGAGATGATGGACTGAAGCTGTGGAACATCATCAACAGGTTATCTTTAAAGAAATACTGCCCCTGTGTCTCCACACTGATTATTTAACAGGCAACAAAATAAGAACTAATACAGAGGGAGTGTGTGGATGGGTTCATAAGTGCTGCCTTTATGTCTTTTGTCACTTTTAAATCTTAATTCAATGTGTTTTGTGTTGCCCAGCTTTGTGAAGGCAGTAGTGCAGTACTATTACCCCTCAGACATTGAGGTGCAGAAAGACGCTGAGCTGCAGGAATGGATCAGTGAGATATTCACACATGGCTTCTTTGGAAACAAAGCCTCAGGTATTAAACCCATGTTTTAAAATAATTTGTTTATATCTTACATTTTTCAATATAGGTAATAAATGCCAATAACTAACTGATGATGAATATGCTGCCAACAGGGATTCCAGCAGGCTTTCATACTGTTGAGGAAGTGATCATGTTCATCACCATGGTGATCTACACAGTGACGGCTCAGCATGCTGCAATACACAATGGGCAGGTGAGCCATTAGAAAAGGTTGGCACAATGTAATACATATTGATTTTTTTCAACTATCAAGTCTGCTTTAACAATATAATGGCAATTTTTTTTTTTTTTTTTTTTTTTNACTACTTCTCCTGGACACCAAATGCTTCTCTCCTGCTGCACAAACTTCCTCCAACCACTAAGGGGCAGTCAAGCATGGAGACAGTTTTGGAGACCCTGCCAGATGTTGGAGACACAGTCACCTTTTTAACACTGTTGTGGTTGTTTACAGAGAAATACACAGATACTGTAAGTTTGGTATTCATGACTTCTTAATTACTGCAGGAGTATTACGGCTAATCTAACTTTGAGAATTTCTTTTTGTTAACAAACCACTAAATTCTTGTGTTGTTTTGTCACTTTGTCAGGTTTACTTGGGGACATACCCAGAGGAACGATTCGATGAGCCTGCCATCAAGCAGATGATGAAGGAATTTCACGCAGAGTTGTCGAGTCTCAGTGAGACAATTACACAAAGAAACTCACAGCTTGAAGTGCCCTACACATATCTGAACCCTACTCAGATAGAGAACAGTATAACATTTTAGGAAAGTCTGAATGACACGATAATATCAATGCATTTTGTCAACACCTGTCTTGCATGCTGGAGGTGTGTTGTACTTTGCATAAGAAGACGAAGAGGAAGATCAATTACTTCAGGTGAGGGTTAGAAACAGTTGGTGAGGTATTGCATGCTGGGACAAGGGTACTGTATTTTTGTTTGGACAAAATTAGTTGGCCTGCGTTATGGTTACCCATTTTGTAAATAATTTCAATTTCTTTGCTCCTGATGTTGTTTAAGATTTCTACATGTGCATAAGATTTGTTTTCCACAGTATCAATTCTGAAAGCAGAACTACTGTTAATATTGTCGGTCAAGATTATTTTCATAATATCACTTCGAGTTCCATTTTGTGTTCTCTGTCTCTCCTATACCACATAACATTATGGGAGATTAAATAGGTAAAATGGTTTCATTTTTGTAATTTTATGTTAATGGATGGATTCTTAACCCACAATATCAAAATAAAAGTCTAATGTGTAACTAATGTGTATATTATTACCTCCATGTAGCCTGTCTCTTACTCCTAATGTGTGAAGTTTTTCAGTTATTCAGATTTGCAACTTTCATATTGTTTAATTATGACTTTCACTGTGACTTGACATGAAGCAGAGGATAAATCCACAAAATCATATATCTGAGTTGAATTGGATATTTAAAGAGTATCTCATCAAATAACTAATACATACTGTCCTTTTATTGTACTATGAATTGATCCTGACCCCTCCCAGCCCTGCCATTGTCTGGCAACATGTCCACAGTTACCCAATGTCTCTCTCATCCAAAGTCAGCTGGGATCAGCTCCAACCCCCCTGGGACCCGAGTTCGGATAAGCGGTTAAGGATAATGAATGAATTAATAGCCCCTCCTATAGTGTTAACTGAAACAAAAGTTAAATTATCAGGACAGCCTTCTTAACCTCCTAAAAACCTGTGAAAAATCCATTACTATTTCCTGTCCACCAAGCCCCCAGTTTACAAGGCCACATCACCTAATGGTTGTAGTAGAAATCTTGCTACTGAAACTTCAGTGTACACAATGCAATTCAACAGCACCATATAAAGTATATACATCAAGGGAAATGGAAATACTCCACTTACAATTGTACTTGAGTATCAGGATTGGGGAGTAACAGAATACAAGTACCAGGATTACATATTTGAAATACAAAATATGAGTAGCTGTAAACCAATACCATCATAGTTTAAACTTGGGGTATTCTGAAAAAAAAAGAAAGAAACTTAAAGGGATCACTCACTTCAGGCAAATATGTTTTGTTTTCAGTCAGATCTCAATCACGGATTAGGTTAACTTTTGTTTTTAGATTTTGAGCATCCCAAAACTAATCCAAAGTATTTAGAACACATTGCATGATTTAAGTAATCTAATGGAATACATTATAAATCCTAGTTTCCAGACTGTATTGCGTAATCTCTCGTGGAATATAGTTTCTCTTACTTTGTTATTGATTAATGTCAGTCTGATAAGTATCACCTAAACAGAATCTAGTGATGTATCATGAAAACAACAATCCATCTAATATAATCTTAATGACAATAAATCAAACGATTAAAAAAAATTACTTCACTTTGACTGCCTTGCCTTGGTAAACTAATTAACAATATCATTTTGTTATCTTCATTCAGTATATCACATTAGGTTTTTATGTGAAATGCTTATCAAAATGAGGTTAAGGCTTTGCCTTTGCAAGGCAGTATGGTGCCGGGTAATTCTAACAGAGTGGGACTTCATTCTTTCTAGCAACTCTTTGCCACAAAGTACTCGATCCAAAACACGATGAGGCTATTTTTAGACTACACCGTACAGTCAATGGGCCGGACAGACTTTGTACAAGAGCTTTAATACAGTCCATAGTAACAGAAGCCCGATGCACCACACCAAAGAGGACGTATTGTTTAGTTAAAGCTGCGACAATGCTCTTCCGATTCGGTGTCATTCTCACTCCGGACTCTTCGGATGTGGAGGTCTTTGTTTTGGGTTCGCGTGCGGAAATGGGCCAATGGGACCCGAGCGGAGCGGTGCAGATGAGAGCCTCACGGAAGCTCGTGTCAACACATGAACCGTGTCTGTGGATCGGTGACGTGCAGCTGGCAGAGCCGTTTAAAGACACGCTGTGGTTCAAGTTCGTCAAAAGAGTCGGAGGCACTTATGTCTGGGAAGGTATACATCATTACTGTGATGTTACGCATCATGTTGAGCCACGTGCAAAAGGATATTTGACACATCAAGCTGATTTCATGTAATGCCCATCGAAAGTCACGTTTCAGGCAAAAATAAGTCCGCCATTTTTGATGCATATTGTGTAATGTATCATTATTGTCACATGATGGCAGCAAAGAGTCACTTGTTATTTACTGAATACTCATTAGCTCAAGGATTTCAGTGCACTTGACTACTTCCAAATAAAAATGTTTTACTAAGACCTTTTGCCAAGCAGCAATTCCCACAGTGTAAAAATAACACATTACAATTAAAAGTCCTGAATTCAAAATTATACCAAAGTATCATTTATCTTAATTAGTGAACCTGCAAAATTCACTTAAAACATTAAATGTACTCAGAATGCAGAGTTGAACAAACGTGGATGCTCATATTGTTCATTATTATAGTACTGGACTATTATTGTTGACAAATTAACATGTTAGCAGCATTTTAATATGGCTGGTTCATTATGAATGGTTGCGCTGTTTGAAAAAATACATAATATTTTATGAACAGATTTTTCCACTATATGTTTGTCAAATGAAAGAATTCAGTTACAGAAAAAGGAAATTCTCAAGAAAATAACAAATTATACCTCAAAAGAAGAAATATTGGCACATTCCACCTAAATATGTTTAAATAAGAGTAGGTCTGGCATGGGTTCACCTGCATCAAGGTGTATGGAGTGTATATGGAGCCCTTGCAATAAAAATTGTATATGTTTCGGAAATCTTACCCCAAAAAACATCTTTATGAGTACTCAGTGTCCTTAAACACCCTAAAAGTAGAATTTCACTCACCTGAAGAAAGGCTGTCTCTTTTTCCTTCAGGTAGCGGTCCGAGCCATGACAGATGCTGTTCGTATGACGAGAGGAACATCGTTGACGGGGTGTACTGCCATCCGATCGGTCACTGGATCGAGGAAACAGGACACACAGATGAGATGAAGCACACCACCAACTTTTACTTCAGTGTGGCTGGCCAGAAGGCCATTCATTTCTCCAGGTACTACAGTTCAATCAAAGCTGCTAGCATCATGTTCAAAAGAAACGTCACATTTTTTTCAGCTAAAAGATTTTAGAAATCAGAGTGTCAGTCAGTTGGCAACCTGGCTTTGGACAGTTGGAGGTCAGCAGCATGGCTGACAAATGGAAAGTCAGTCCTGCAGCCTGAATGCAAATTGCTGAGGTGTACTTTAGCAAGATGCCCACCAGCAGCAGAGCCTCAGGGTGTTTTCTTTTAGTTGTTGTTGCTACTGAGCTTTGCCTTTCACCTCCCAGTTAGAAAGAGGATTTGGTCCTTGAGGGCAAACTTAGTATTAAAATAATTATTTATATTTTGATATAGACATATTATGTATATTGATGTGTTAAAAAATGTTTTACTCTTTTGTGATTGTCAGCCATTTGGACATTCCTATATTCTTTACCTCACATTTATAGTGTCCAGTGTCAGAAAAAGCCCTTAACCTGCTAACTGCTCCTCTTGTCGCCTGGAGCAAGTACAAAAAAAGATCCATCACCCCCCCTTTACTTTCATAAAATGTGAAGCAGGTTGAAAGTTTTCTGCCTTTGTGATGTGAAATCCGATGTGTGTACCACATTTAATAATACTGAAATTAATGAGGTCCCCTGGGGCCAGTGAATTTTCATGCTCAAGTGTGATTGTTTCTTGAACAACACTGAGGGCCGAATTAGCTCCTCTTTTCTTATCTTCCCTATGGTTTTCAAACAGAGCTTTTTTTAGTAAGGCACATGGATTAATCTATATTCTCAGTGAAAGTTTGAAGACGTATATATCTTTCATTCTTTAACTACAGTGTCCGGCAAAGAGGGCAGAGCAGTCATGTCACACTGCTCTTTGGTGATGAAAGTTGTCTTGTTTGACAGGGCATACAAAGCCTCAGTCACCCTCTTATGTCACTCACTCCTTTGTTTTTTAACCTTGCTCTCTCCCATTTAGTTATACATGCTGTCTGTCACTCGCTAGACCACTAGCAGTTATATTATTAGCTCATCCTTGTAAGCGATCTCTGTGGAAAGGGCAAGTCCAAATCCGTTTTCATTTTCAAGGCAACTCTCACAGAAAGTATAAGGTATTTAAATCTGTTCTATTCACACATCAATTCATAACATCTCAATGACACGATTGGCTGTCATTTACAGCTTCCAGGCTCAAAGAGCATTAAATCAGCCACTCTGCTTCAGTCAAAGTAGAGCTAAAACATTCATCACCTAATGCTCAACAGGTACTCTCTTATTCTGTTAGTCATCACAACTTAATGTAAATAAAAAATGCTAAAGAAGTTGCTGAAAGACACTAGTTTGCATGTGCACTCTTACCATTTATTTATGTTTAGGTTATGTAGCTTTTGAGAATCCAGTACTATTTTAGCACAAATGTGTTTGATTTCTGTGTGCCTTTCTCTTTTTAAATGTTCCCAGAAATGTACAACTTGGAAAGCAACTATTTTCAAAGCATGCAAGCATGGATCTTAGGGTGGCAATGTCTGTTGATTAGTCCACCACTTGGGTCCATACTGAAATATCTCAGAAAGTCTTGCGTGTTGCCATGAAATCTGTTACAGATATCAATGGTGCCCAGAGAGTAAATTTCTGTCTTTGGTGCATCAGCCACTGGCTTAAACTAGAATGACTGCCTCATGTTCATATACCTCCACAACCAGCACAGTTTTAGTTTACATCCATGTCCATCCAGACTCATATGTAACCATGACAGTAGACATATTCAAATGCTGATGTTGCTGCAAAAAACAAAATCTACAAGTTCCAAAACATGAATGCTTCACACACTTGTTCAACCTGGCAGAACAGACGATTTATACAGTCACCACAGTTTCAAGGTGAGCACCCAACATGTCACCTATCCAGTATTTGACCAAGTGTTTCCCCTTCTGTTTCTGAGTCATGGTGTTGATTAATGGCCAGTAAAAGTGTTTTTGCAGAGCATTATAATATCGCAGTGAAGTGTATCTTTGAACTTTTGGATATAAAATCCCGATGTGTTCCTGAGATAATTGCTCGGATGGACTGACAGACAACCAGACTACATTTTGCCTCTGGCCAAGGCTATTGCCAACGTGAGGCATAGAAAACAGCAGTCACTTTGTCTGACTGTTATTCACTGTTACACCTCTCTCATTTACCTGCTTCACAGACCATAAACACAAACCTGTGATATAACCTTTTATAATGCACGAACAGAAGTGGCAGACAGGCTCAGACGACAGCATGATATAAGCTGCAACAGAAACAGTTGAAATTGATGCTTTGGAAGATGGATGCATGGTTATATTCACTGAAGTCTGTATATTGGGCTTTAATTGATGAGCAAAAAGTCACACACACACACAACACCCAGCCTACACTCAATCAACCTACCCAAGCATGCCTTCCTCTTGTAAAGCACATACTCGGTGCCATGGTATGCCATGCACAGCAGAAATTAGCTCAGGACCCCTGAGGCAGTGAGCACATAACTTGCATAAGAATGAGCAGGCCTGGCTGGTGCCATCAGGTTTTAATTTGTGTCCGAAGACCTTACACGGCTTATGTCAAGGACCTGTGTTCGGTAGGAAGCACTGCGCCCTTGTATCTTTCCTATTAATAGCTTTTTAAATTAGTCTCTCAGACCTTGCATCCGTGTAGCCCCAAGTATCATACACACTCACCTCTGCAATAACTCATTATATGATTCAAAGAGACTTTAACTCACCGTCTAGCAGGTGTCTCATCTCTCATGCTGGCATTCAAGGGAGAGGAGGCCTAAAGGTTATATTGCCATTTTTGTAATGAGTTTTTATTACTGTTGAACTGAACAGGAGTCAATTCATAAAATCAACTTGGAACAATTGAACTATGGACAAAAAAGAGCCAGCCTTTCCAAAACATATATCCTTACATTTTAAGGTTAATTGATGCAGAATTATTTGAAGAATTATCAAATACTCTATTTACTGGAATAGTTCAAATTAATTTCTTAATGTCAGATATTGAGAAAATGTTTTTTTACACAACTTGTGCAGTCCAATTGTAATAAATTGATAATGTCTGTGAGAGTAAAAACAAGTGAATAATTCTTCAGTGAAAAAAAGGGCAGTTAAATCACCTACTGCAGTCGTTTTGCAGTGATTTTTTTCTGTTGGGGAAAGAGGTCATCTGATAATAGTAAGTCAAGACCACAGACTTTAAATGCAGTGCCACTCTGGGACATCACAGATTAACAGCGTCCTTCCTTCCTTTTACGTTTCACCTCCTCTCCTTGTTGACTTTATGCATGCTAATGAGCACTGAATGGAGTCTGCCTCAGACCATAGTGGTCAGGAGAAGAATTAGAGGGACAAGAGGTCAAAAAAACATCAGTGCTGTGGAGGAGAGAGGGAGGAGAAAGAAGCACAGAGACGACACCTTTCTCTTATTAGTGATCTGCTAAGGTCTACTTTTCTCTGATCTGTCTGTAGGAATAGTTTTCAAAAAATAACTTGAAATTCTGTGCCAGCGTTCTCTCCCTCTTTTCCCTATTTCTTTTTCTGCCGTCACTGTCTGAGGCTTTCTTCAAACCTTTTAAACCAAGTTATCCTATACAGCTATAGTAGAGTTGTAATCCATTCATCTCATTTCTTTGATCTATATCTCCACATTTTAATCCTTTGTGCCTTCAATCAAACACTGCTCTTACTGTCTCTACTATTATCTGGTAATGCTCAACTGTACATTATCTTGAAAATGTCTCAGTGGGTAGCCAGGCTTCATGCACCTCACAGCTTCAGCATGTGTGGCATATACTGACTTACAGAACATACGTATAAATGATTAAATCATCCCTGTTTGTTGCCCCCAGGGTGCTGCCACGTATTTGGCTGGGCAGCTGCCCTCGGCAGGTGGAACATGTGACTATAAAGATGAAGCATGAGTTGGGGATTACTGCGGTGATGAACTTTCAGACCGAGTGGGATCTGGTGAACAACTCAGATGGCTGCAGGCGCAACCCTGAGGAAGCCATGACCCCAGAAACCATGATGCATTTGTACAAAGACTGTGGTCTTGTGTATGTGTGGATACCCACACCTGACATGAGCACTGAGGGTAAGGACATACAAGAAAAGATTCTGTAATCATAATAGTATTCAGTCAAGTCTCTCAATCTTGTGAGTGGACAGCAACAGCATGGAGCTGTTGGGGACTGAACATCTTTCTCAAAGGCTTTGTGCATACAGTACAGTGCTGTCATGTGTCTGTGATGTCCAACTGTAAAGCTCTAAACTTACTCACAATGATGATGATCATGATCATCAATGATCACCTTACACAGCTAATTAAAGGTTCAGTTCAAATATTTAAAGGTCAGAAGACCAGGATGGACAAATTCTGTTAGTAACAGAACGAGATGCATGCAAGGAATACGCCTCAAAAGGAGCTGTGATCGATGAAACTATTGCCAACCATGACAATTTATCACCTTGATGAATTTACGCAAAGAAAAAAAATTCTTCAGTAAACCAAAGTGTTATCAGTTATCTCAGACAGAGATCCTGCTACATGTGTCAACACTGTATTTAGTAGTTCATTCCTAAGGATGGGTATTATAAGTGATGTGATAAATCAATTATAAATGTCATTCGATTCAGTTTAACCGATCCCATTAAAAAAGACCGAAAACAACGAGGAAATTATCTTACCAGCAAGTATTGTCTGTATCCAAAGCCTGATAAATCTTTTTTTCAATGTGCTATTGACCTCCATTGTTGACCAAAACTGATTCCAGATACATCTGTGAACCACATTGCATTCATGCTTAGTCAATCCCACATTCCAGGTTCTTGGTAAATACAATCACACTAAATGTATATTAATTCACAGCTGTTTAGGTAATGTTTCTTAAAAACTAATGTTCAGGATATTACAGAGGTCTTTTTAAAAAACAACAACAATAATATACACTTGTGAGATGTTTCTATAAAGGGAATTAATGGGCTGAGTGTCACACAGAGTAGGAAAATGTCAAAATACTGAGACTAACTAACACACTGTTGGTTTTGTCTTTTTAATTGGGATTTATTGCACTAAGAAAAAGAGAGAATATCGCAGGCCTTCTTCTTAAGCGTACTGTGTGTTTTGTCTTCTTCCACAGGTCGGATAAGGATGCTTCCCCAGGCTGTATTCTTGCTTCATGGTCTCTTGGAGAATGGCCACAGCGTCTATGTTCACTGTAACGCTGGAGTCGGCAGGTCAACAGCAGCTGTTTGCGGCCTGCTCATGTATGTCCTTGGCTGGAGCATGAGAAAGGTGCAGTATTTTGTTGCATCGAGGAGGCCGGCAGTGTACATAGATGAGGAAGCTTTAGTCAAGGCTCAGGCAGACTTCGTCCAGAAGTTTGGACAACTGCGATCATCAATCTCTTTCCCAGAGACATGAGAACCAAGTGACTTTCAACAGAAGGCTTCCAAGTTGAAGCAGAATTTACTGTTATGGAAAGCTCCACTGGACAGTCTGGACTCTTACTGATTCCTGACAATGTGCAAAAAAATATATTGTGTAGTCAGTGAGGAAGTTGCTACAAGGTAAATCAAGCTATGGTGAGAAAATTAACTTCTTCCCACTTAAAAATCTGATGTCAGTAAATGACCCAGTTCAGCTGTGGGGCTTTAGAAATCTTGTTGATCCCCAAGTACCTGGAAAGAGTTCTGCTGGCAAAGATGCTTCAAGCAATTAATCCTGCTGTCATATGTAAGCTTTTACCTCCCAGAACTGCCCAAAACTGATCAGCACTGTGCACTTGGAGTCAGCTACAGGACATTTACATACATGGTGTTGACATTTGACAGTTTGTCAAAATAAAATGAACTTGAATTAACTGGTCAACATGATTTTTTTGGATGACAATTAGTAGTTTAGATTAATCAACTAATCTGTAAAATAGTTGATAGATTAAACACTAGAAAAATAGTAGAAGTGGCAGCAATAGAAGAAGTCACAAGCATGTTGATGCTGCATGAAAATGGCACTCCTTGCCAAAGCAACAAATCAATTCCAAAATCCAAAATAGCGGCAATGCCTCTACCTCTCTGTCAAAGAGGCATTCAAGCTCCCAGACATTGAAGAATACAGCTCCGCCCCATCCCTCGCAGAGAGCTTGATAGCATTTCATCTTTATTTATTAATCCGACAGATGCTATTTCGACCTATCTCCTAAATAACAAAAACAACATCGCTGCCAGACCATTTTAATGCATACATAATAAGACATTATTGGAATACGGTTTGTTGTCAATCTTCAACGTCTGTCTAGACTCCTACTGAGGTCATATTGCTTTTTTAAAATACAGTATTTTTTGTTACCTACCCCTGATTTCGGAAAGTTAGTGGATTAGAGAGGCGGAAAGAATTTTCTCCCGAGCACAAGTCATATTTTCATTACCTTTCAGTAAGCCCTTTCAGAAGACAGCACCTCATGAGGTTGTCAGTGGGGATGGGTGGGTGGACTGAACCATGCATGTGTGCTAGGAAAATAATGTGGATTTCCAAACATTCTAAACATATTCACAAAAGCTGAATATGAAATGAGTGACATGCTTTCCTGAGCATGACATGTGTGCAGTGGTTTGAGGAAAAGTATGTATGTGCATACAGTACAGTACTGTATGTGCATGGGAGCTGGGGTCTGCTCATGTAATTGGTAAATATGTCATGTTCTTTCCACTGGGTTATTGCGTTGACTGATGTTATAGAGTATTTGCAGTCTACATGATTCCCAGGATCTGCCACTCACCGACACTGGTTCCCCAGGATCCTTACATTCACATTAAAGTCAGCATTAGAAAGCATTTGCAAATGTCAAAGAGATGGCTTTTTATAGTGCAGCGGTATCAACAAATACGTCTTAAATTCCATTTAATCCAGAATGTGCCATGAGAATACACTGCGTACCTGTGTTTAGCCCATTGTTATGGCTTTCAATGTCCCTGAAAGCCAGCCGCTTTCGTATTTTTTCCTTCTGCTCTTTTTACAGACACATTTATTCTGCTGATTTAAAGTATCACAAACCCATTCTTTAAATTTGCTTCTGCAGTACACCCCTTCATTTATCCATTAATGGATCCATCAACCATTTTTCTCCACCGTAAAGTGAAAAAAAACCCACTATAATGAAATGAAGTAAACATTTCGCAGGAACAACCTTTAAGGATGTAAATCACAGTGAATGGTTCGATCCCCTCATCTAAGCAGAGAGGCCTGGTGATGATAATGCATTTGCATGAAAGGTGCTGGGCAAAAATTATTCACACCAACTGAATATATTGAGTGTTTTGTCATTAATGCCCAAAGGGTGAAGATTATATTTTAACAACAACATTTAGTATTGTCCTCAGTATGCATGTCCTGTATATAAAGTACCCAAATGAACGCCATAAAAGACTGTCAGCTATGTGCAGATTATAATAACATTACTGCAGGGAATACACAAAATAGACAGACAGGCTGAATTGAGATTGACTTTAACCGTTAACACTGCTTCAGTTATATTGGAGCCATTAATCAAAAGGATAGGTCAGATTAGACAAGGCTACCCCTGTAGCTAGAGCAGAGGGTCTTATATTACAATTAATTGGACCCACATTATGATATTTAGTCTATTTTAACAGGCAATATTGATTTTGTGTGAATGCTATGCTGTTTAAACTGCTCTGAGCAGTGTCTGTTTCAGGTGGCTGATTCAGATCAGTTCATGAACAGCGCCACAGCCTGATATCAGGTCAGAGACACCAGCCAAGATTGAAACAAAAAAACAAAGCTGTGTGCAGGTTTTACTGCCAAGTTTAACATCTACAGAATCTCACCAGCTGTGAAAACTGTATCATTATTGTTAGCGATTGGAAAAATGCCCTGTCAGTGTATCAAAGACAGCAAGTACCCTGGACAGCCCCTGAATCCCTGGTGGCCTCTGGATTAGCACTTTGGACAGTGGCCATGACACACAGGTGCAGAATGCTATAAAAGATCCACCTGAGCTGGACATGCAACCTGGATGCTGCTGTCGACACTAGGCTGACTCACTTATTGTCACATTAATCTGAGCCATGCCACTGATAGACATTAAAGTCACAAGGGAAAACGTTGGGTCCGTATCCATCAGCTCGTATTGTATAAAATAACTATACTTAGTTTGGGTTCGTCATTGGGAGAAAAAGGAGAAACGACATTTGGACACACTTTCATTGCATAATAGTGGAAAACGGAATGTGTTGTGGAAAAAGATGGGGAATCAGACAAAAATACAATTTTCATTGACTAAAACTAGACTAGAATGTCATCAGTTTTCGTTCACTATAACTAGCCCAAAGTAGTCATGGATAATTCTGACTAAAATAACTAAAATGCTCAGACTTTTAGTCGACTGAAACTTGACACGACTAAAAAGAGTATGAACGTGACTAAAACTAATAAAAACTAAAATGACAGTTTGACACAAAGCCAGACTAAGACTAAAATTAAATCGCGGCTAAAAACAACACTGCTGCCAATCAAATTCTACGTACAGCAAAAGCAATGACCACAGGCCTATCAAAAACAATGCAGCCAGCTGAGCGGGTGCACCAAAAATGTGCAAAAGGGTACTAGATCTTTGTGGCATTTGCTTATACACTTCTCTGTAAAAACATTTAACATTGGTTATTCCTGAATTGACGTTATCATAAACTTCAGATTATGTTACATGGTGAAGTGGGTGATATATAATAAAACTATGTTGCCGAATAAATCTCCTCAACAGGTGATGCTTTATAACACCTTGTTTACCAGCACTGTGAATATCAATATGAACATACTATCAAATCAAATCCTTTTGCAGCAGACAGCATAAAGACTCTGTACAGAGATAGTACAGAGTGCAAGCAGACAACACAAGTCAAACAGAGAGTAGTTATCACTCTATGCAAGATATATATATATATATATATATATTTATTCAACCATTGCCTCATTTCATCCAACAGTAACAGAGCTGTTTCCAATAACAAGCCAGACACTCAGTCCACGTCTTGCAAAGGCTCATTAAACGACCCTCTGTTTATTTTGCATATCTGTGAGATGGATGAGCAGAGCTATTTAATGTCAGTAAGGCACCCTCACAAAAAGACATTATTTGTTTACTTTCTCTATTAGATATTATTATCTAAGCATAGCAAGTCTATTTCAGCTGGAGAGTGAATTGCGTTTTGTCCAATAAGACTCATGATGATGATTTTGAACATGAACTCTGCCCTTTGAAACGTTTACCATTCGTCTTCCATGCAGTTCTATTAGCTAGACCAGTCCGCAATGGCCATTCATTCATCATACAGAGGTAGAGCTTTTTCACCAGGCAGTCCCACACGTCCCACACACAAAGGGCCACAAACGATTTATATTCATCACGTCAGTCAAGGCAACCCAGGTCAATTTACTTAATAGATTCCAAGTCCAGGCATATAATTTGCATGGTGTGGGCTCACTGTGTGCTTAAGAAAAATCCAACCATGAAGACACTGCTCTTGACTTTGCTTCCGGGCAGAACTCCAGCCGCCCTGGCAGGTGCTGACTGTAGAGGGAAAAGTGTAGAGATGCCATTTGACCAAATAGCTCCATCTTTGTGGGCTTACTCGACCATGTATACTTCAAGAGCTTGCAAAAGCATGCTTACTGAAAGAATAGAGGGAGGTTTCTCTATGCAGTTTAAGAACATCTGAAAATGAGGTATATGAATAGGCATGAGAAATATCAGATTTTTTAAAATACAGGTAAAACAAACAATAATCTAGGATGCCTCAGTGCAACATTGTTGAATAATAAATGCATCTGAGATTGCAAGACTTGGACTTATTCCGTGAGGCTGAATAGCAGTATTTTTATGTGTGCCCCATCAAAATATGGCATGTCTCCCCTCAGACACACGACATACAACACTTGACAGACATGAATTCCGTGTAGACACTGACAGCAGCGGGTTTTGCTTGCAGGAAAATGTTGACCATTCTCCACACTTCATTCACCCTGGCAGCTCAGATGGATGCTTTTGCAAAACCCATTCGCCATCTCTGAGTCTACAGAAACTTTGCACCAAAGTGATCCAAGCTGAGCCAGTGATGTGGTGATGTGGCAAACTTCAACAAGTCAAGGTGAAAAGTGGCAAGGTCAACATGTTATAAATTATGGGGAAAGCCCTGTCAAGTAATAAGAGACCATAATCAAACCTGCAGTTTTCCATTATAAACTAAAAAGCATTCTGTAGCTTAGTATTTACATTTTTCAAATATATTTTTGAATTTACTGTCAGGTTTGATAATGAGTTTGTGGTCAAATGTGGCACAGTGGTTACAGCTATCTCTCTATGGCCTGGTTACTGACTTTCAGTGAAGGGATGATGAGCTGACGGAAATCTATAACCATCTTGGAGGCATTGAGGTCAATGTCATTATGTCTACACCACTCTGAGAATGTGTCCATCCCAGCCTGGAGCAGCCCCTCAGGGTTAGTGGTTTCCACATGTTTCATTGCTCTGACTGGCTCAAGGTCTCGCCAGGTGCTTCCAGAGGCATTTTGGTCTACGGTCTTTGATAATGGCCCTTGGATATCGAAAATGAACTGAGACGTCCTAGACTAATTCACATTTGCGATTTGGTCCGGTGCTGTCGGGCTCGGGAATTATCCAAGCTGCCAACATCTGCTAAGCCGGTCTTTTGGCCAACTGAACTTTAATGCATTATTTGCAGTCTGAGTCACTCCTCAAGCAGCTAGTGGCAGTGCCCTACTGATATTCAATAATACCCTGCCTTTGTCCCTGGGGGACCATAACAATGACTGGGCTGATATATGCAGACTCGATATTTCTCATACAGACTATGTGAATACAAACTGAAAATTGTTTATTGCTGTAAGACAAACTATGGAACCAATTAATTTCCTAATCAGTTGGTGGGCTTTTTCCCTTTACTCAGGGTGCACTTAATTTCCTTTTTATCAAGAACCTTGCTGAGATTTCACTTATGCATTATGCATTTCCTTTTACAGATATTTTCCCACAAATCTCTTGTTTGAATAAATGTAAATCAGGTGCAATTTGTTTGTCACACATTACCTATTCATATTCATCTTAACTGTAGCATAGGCCTATAACAGATGTTTGAGTTACACATAACAAAACAAGCAGCAGCATGATAAAAGTTAAATTACCATCATTTTTTATTCCTTTTTTTATGATTGAACTGATTAAAAACATGATTAATTCTACTATATATGGATATCCTGCGTCAGTCAGATTGTGATTGTTGGACTCAGCCAAATAATAATAATAAGAAACAGTTTTTTTCTTTCATAGTGTAGTTTTCCATCGTCTCAGGTAGGCAATCTCTTCCAGATTTCTCTTAATGGCATGGACCGATTCTCTATGGATTAAGTGAATGCTTGCATATAAAATTCAGTGATTAAATGGTTTTCTTTTGGCTGCTGAATGTAGCCAATAAGTCGACATAGTGTGTGAGTTCTGTCAAGACTTTGCCACATAAAGATTGCTTAGGCTCTCATTACATGCATGTCTGAAGTTACTGGAAGTAATAGCACTAAACTGTTGTTCACTGTTACTCGACTGCAAAGAAACTTTTAATTTTCAGTCAGAGCTGCGTGCAATACAGATGATTGTTGGTAGTTATAATGACTACCTAACCACTACACTCAATTTAAGCACATTACTGTTCACCACAGAGAAAGGAAGAGTGGTGAGAAGTGGAAATGAGAAATGGAAGAAGTAAGTCATTTGCTATGACAAGCCCCCACCACAGCCAGTCACGGTGCGACTACACTGACTGGCTTCCTGTAAAATCCATTCTTGCTGTCAATATCTTTGTTGTTCTCTCCATCTTGCACGTTGGCACTGCCATTGATCAGTGTCAGCAGGACAGATTTTGATATGAACAAGGCTGCAGGACGCAAAACTGTTGACCAGAGTGAGTTACATGTTGATATGTCACGGGGGAAAAACATGAAGCTGTAAGGGTTGTGTGTTGGATACAAACCCTGATGAAAATACTGATGTTACTAGGATTGGCTCGGTTTAAAAATGTTTACACCAGTGTGATGTTATGCCAACCACCAGATTGTACTGGATTTTACAAGTACATGCCATACTATATAATGTATAAAATGTTGCAGGTCTATAGGGATAGTTCAATATTTATCATGTTCAACACAGACTGACAACAGTTCACAGGTAGACACTAGGTTCAATGACCTTGGACTTCACTAATAAAGGTTTATATACTAAATCAATAAATTCTATCCGTTACCTGAGGCTCTGCTTTGGATCCTGTCTGGGCTCTCTTTCTATATCTCTCATATCTCTTAAGCAGAGATCTTGGGTCGCACAGAGGTTGAAGGAAATGTTTAAGAAACCGCTGTCTCACTTACTTTGGGCCATTTAGGATCTGTCACACATTGTTAGCTGGTACCTACGGTCATTAATTAACTGACTATACTCTGAATGATTAAATCTATATTTGTTAACATTATTCACTCCCAAGAAACAGCTATAAAGAAATGACCTAAGTCTATTAATTTCTGTTTAAAATGGTCAAAGATTTAATGGTCCCTGTTTCTGCAAAACAAATGGAGCATTATTTAAGGACCATAATGATGGTTTAGTATGTTTTGGCCCATTAACTGCAAACTTCTACTTTCTTTCCATGACAGCAAACATTTTGACGGCTTTATGCTGTTATGTTATGGGCAAGAATTAGTTAGTTTGCCACAAACTCCAAAGTACCTCAAATTGAGTTAGTTTAACTTTTGATCATTTGATCAATATCTGCATACCTGCACTGTTTTTATGTTCTAATCAAACTAAAAGCCTTTGGATGAGAATATTAATCAAAAATGGGAACCCTGAAAATATTTTTGCATGAATGATTTATGATGCAAGGTCTTTGTCTGTGAGAAAGATGCAGAGCTTTGTTCTGTGCAGTGCTGCAGATTTACAGCACAATAAATTTGAGCCTCAGATTGCCTAAAATAGTATCATTAAACTGTTGTTGCTGGTCACATTCAGAACAGTCTCTAACATTACATCAGACTCTGGTGGAAGACAGACATATATGACAGTTTGAAAGAAATATCACTCAGTTGTCTATGCTCTCCAAATCATGTCTCACATCATGTCCCTGCTTTTTTTTCTGCCAGTTCATTTTGTAAATTGTCTCCTGATCCACTAATCCATCCTATGGTTTTGCAGTAAACAACTGTGGCAATATATGAAGGAATCTTAGGATCTTATCTTCGATGTGTGTGTGTGCGTGTACAAACTGTTTGTATTCATATTGGTATTCTTGCTTGAATTAAACACGACTGGACAGGTATACATTACTTTGTGAAAGACGTTTTTAGCACATAATTAAGCGGGCTAGCCTTCAGAGAAAGACAATAGAGATTGTGTGGCCATGCATGATAAGTGGGCCTGCCTCCCTAGTTTCTTTCCTCCTGCCTGAATCACTGATGCCAGATGCCAAAGCTGACAGCTCAGTTAACATGGTAATCATGAGATCAATGAGCGCTAAATGATCCAATGAAAGACATGTCCATCATGTTACCGCGACTCTGCGGGGAAGACACTGCCATGTGATATGTATCAGTGATTTACTCTTAATTTTTGAACATTAACTTTTATTTATTTGTCAACACAGTCTTCGGGCTAATAATGGACTCCTGCATAAATACGAAATATGTTTGACAAAAGACTCAGAATGTTTACATTTGTGTAATGCAGTATATGCACTGGAAGTTGTTTTTTTAATATACTTTCTGTACATATTCCCTCGCTCTTGTTGTTGTATCAACAACTTGATCGTAACAGTGCGTACCAGTAGTTGGTCCAAGGACAACAAAATCATTACTTTGATTCAGCCACAACTCTATTTGTTTTATATTTGGGATACAATGACCTTAATCGATGTGAACACAGAGAGCTTTTCCAGATGAGAGCTCTCATAAAACTATGTCCCTGAATGTCCAATTAATAATCCCACAAGAGGCTGCTATTCGACAGGAAAACAGATCAAACATGGGTGCCATGATCCCATCTGATGTACCAGTGTGCCAGAGTTGTCCATGATCACAGAGACTCAGCAGCCCATTGGTGGGGCGGGGGACCTGAAGTGGTTTGACAAGAGACAGAGCGTGACTCTAACCCACTTCGTCACCCTCCTCACCCTCACACCATTTGACATGGACTCCTTGCCAGAACAGATAACATTTATTACAGAGCAGGGAACAACCCAGCACAGATGGACCACAGTCCAACACACACACACACACACAGCCACTGACCTCTTTTCACTACTGTAGATATTCATGTATTCACAAGGAGGAGTTACTGAAAAGAACAGTCTCTGCTTAATTAGTCCTCTCTAATTATTTAAGGAAGGTCTCTCAACTGACCAGACCTTAAAGATAACAAGGTTAGTACGTTTTATGCAAATATATTACATTTATTGAGCTATTCAATGTACTGAAAGCTGACAATGTGCATCTTATCATTTACATGGTATTAGGGCGCTAACCAGATACTGGAAAGCAAATTTAGATTAGCCACCAGCTAATGGACATCTTTGAACCGAATGTGATTTTCTCTCTTTCAACCTAAATACCACTCTGACTGATGGACAGTTGGAACAGGTTAATTTCTCTGTCTGTGTTTGTCACCCTCCACTAGAACCCATAATTGCTTTACAGAGCATTTTCCTTTCCAAATCGAAGTCTTTCTGTTATGTTTGTTTAGCAGAGCTGGGCGTTGAAAAGAGGAAAATCTCTGCTGTCAATATCATTAAAAGTTCATTCAGTGTGTTTATTGTGTCTTTGGATGATGAATCTAAGCATCATTAATAGGACTGGTCCTGTGTGTGCAGGGAGGAGCAGACATATGGTTGCCAGTACCCCGGACCGCAAGACTCATAAATCACCAGTGACAACAGATAATGAATGCAGGCCTATCAGAGGAGATTGGGTTGCCCATCTCTATATCAGTTCTGTGAAGTGATGGTAGAATTTACATTTACAAGAAAATTTGTGTTCAGCATGAACTACATGAGCCACTGTCCAAGTTATTTTACTGCATGATATAAAATATATGCGCCAAAACAACAACTACTTAAAACTTGCTTGAAATGTTCTTAAAAACATATGTACTTTCAGAGAAATGTAGCTATTTAGAGGTTGGTTTGTGTACCACTATGCATTTGTCTGGATTTTCTGCTCTCTCTGGCTTGCCTTCATTACTGTTCCTGGTCAGCACATCTGGGCCCCACAGCCAGACAGATGGAAAGTAGATGAGGCCTATCTTTAGTCTGGGGACCTAGCCAGGTGTTCAAAACTTACTTCAGGAATATATTAGTAAGATCATGTCCCAGAAGACATTAGTAAGGGCCTTTGGCAGAGCCTTCAGAGGCTTCAGAGGCTGGTTGGTATGCCTGGATATGATTGCAAAGCCTTGAGGCAATATTCAAAGGCAAATTAGTCTTGCAAAGCAGGCTAATATTCTAACACAAGTTGTCATATACCGTTGAAAAAGCTGACATATTAAGGGAGCAATGTTGGTGGAGTTCATATAGTAGTTAATGAGGCACTTGAAGAGTTTACCTTCACTGTCACTTGCACTAAGACTAGTCTATAATGACTTTGTGCAAATGAAGCAGTTACAGGAGGAAGTTTGTGCTGCTGGACTCCACCTATCTGTCTTTATCTTCAGAAAGAAAGTTCAATTCCATTCAATGTCAATCTTTCAACCTGAGTATACGACTTATCTCTTTCTCATTCCTTCTCACATACACTTACATGCAGATGCACACACTAGCACACACAATTTCACTTGAAATCCCTACCTAAATTATCCTGCAACTCTGGGGGGCTGTGAAACTGCCAAGTTGATGGGAGGGCAGAAGGGGATTGTGGGTAATTTCATGTCACATTTCCAGCAGACTGATGTCTCTTTGGACAGATAATAGCCTACAGCTCACTGTGACAGAAAAGGCAAAGTCATAGTGCACCATATCTTTAAATACTCTACTTTTTCCCACATTTCCTGAAATGCTTTTATGTATTTTTTCTGGGGGATATTTGCAGTTCCCCCCCCCCCATTTATAATTTTGCATAGGCATGTAGAAGCTTCTTTCTCTAAATATTTGCATTATATGCTTTTAAGTCTCAATGTCTCCGCTAAAAAAAATACACTATCAATACCACAAGTAGGATGGATAACATAGGCGAAGCACTCATCCTTGCACTTTCCACCATAAGGCAGAATTAATTCTACAACCATCAACCTCTGTCAACTCTTTTGTTCTGTCACTTCTGTCAAGTGAAATTCTTGCTGTCAACCTTCTTTCTCTTTTCTTTGTTGATGTGTTGTTTCTTTTGTTGTCAATCAACTATTCATAGAGATGTAATGTGGGTCAAGTCTTCCTGTTCATTATATGCACGTTAGCGGAATGGAAGTTGGAGTATCATCAAGGCTTTTATGGACATTCACAGTTGAATCATCAGTACAAAAAATGAACAACCACACATGAGAAAATGTCTGGAAAAAAAGGTATAACATGTCATTTTGTGTATTAAAGAAAAGAAGAAGTTGACCACAACTGCTGCTGAGCATTTCTGTGGGAAACATCCAATCACTAAGCTGTCTGAAGCTAAATATTAGACTTGTTAGAAAACTTCTTCAACAATCTCCAAACTTTATCAGTTCACTTTGAATTGTGGGTCAATTTTTGGATGATTTTGTCAACTTGTCTGGGTTTTGTACAGCCCGATGTTTTGAATGTCACACACTGACAGAGAATAGATGCATAAAAAATGGCTTTCATAGGAAACGAGGTTGCATCATCCTTACACATTTTCTCAACTCCTGTTTTGCCCTTTGGTCTCCGCACAAAACTTCATTATTTTTAGTTTCCACTACCACCGAATACACCCCGCTCCCTGTTTCTTATTCCATTGTCTGGTCTTTTTGCAAATTGCTCCGGTAAAACAGTAGAGTTTGTGATCTAATCTGGGCTCTCTACTGCCTGACAATGAACCTCATTCTCTATTCTACCACCCTCACGTTTCCTCTCATCCTGCTCCTTTACCCCTCCCTTACTCTTGTACCATTCTCTAGATTTTTAAAGTTTCATCATTCTTTTTCCTCATCAGGCATACTTTCTTTACACATCTGAAGCTTTCCCATCTGCCAGTTGTACTTGATTTCGTCTATTTTAGTATACATTACACCACTGCATTGCCGGGCTAATAACATGCCCTTTTAAAAGGTTTATTTTCCAAATAAACAGATGATTTATAATGTCTATTAGTGAGAGGACAGCAAGAAAGAGCACAAGAACAGTGGGTGCTTCATTGGCTGCCAAGGCTGACGATACAGTCTCATTGTTTTGTGTCTGCTGTTAATTTAGTTTGGCATCTTCACAGTGAGAAAATTGGAAAATGTTTGGGTCTGTGCTTCAGTGGACACAATAAATGGTGCGTCCTCACACACAAGCAGATGCAGTCAAACATGAACCTCACCTCCACCATCTGACACACACACACAATTATCTGCACACAACATTCAAGCATTTTACTCTTTGGCATGAAGGTGGCCATGGCATTCACAATCTCATATTGCCAAATAAAACTGAAATGTTTTTTTTCCTTGATCACTGGAGTGGACAAAAAAATGATTAAAGTGAAGCTAAATTAATTAATAATAGGGTCTAGCTTAAATTCCTTCAAATAATGGCTTCAACTGACTTGGCTATTCCCATATGGAAGAAAAACTATTACAGAAGCAAATGCAGAGCATTTTGCATTTGCAGGTCTAAAAAAGCCTTTTAATGTGTGTTGAAACCATAGTCTATATAAAAGAAGTGGATCTAGCCATCTTGACATCACCCACTGGTTTTGAAGCCTTGAGATTGCCGTTTCGGCTAATGACATCTTGGTGTGTTGGAACCAACCAATGTTCAACAACTGACAACACACTGTGAAAGGGTCAGAATTCAACACAAAAAGTGTGGTAGCGATCTGTGATTTGAAACTAGCGACTGAGACCATAAACTCATTTGGAAACTATATGCTGAGGTAATAAATCAACTGAGAAATAGGGTCATTTTCTCATAGACTCTTGTGCAAACTGACTTCTAATTCCAACAAGTGTAGTCGCCCCATTCTGGCCATTAGAAAAATGCAGGTTAAGGCATTTCCACATTTGCTTCAGTTTTCAGACACAAGATTTCTATTTGGTTCATCAATAATCAACGTCAGGAAAAAAATATCACAAAGCAAATAACACGGTGTGATAAGCACAGGATTTATGGATACACTTTACATCTCTCATCAGAAGCCTGGCCTGTGTTAGAAACCGAAACCGATCACATAATTTTTATACCCCTTGACGAGTAAAAACAAATAAACAGTGCTCATTTTAGGCATGGTAGTCTTTTCCCAGAAGATTTGTCACAAACCAAAGTTTTATGGTGTACTGTATTTCAAGCTTTCAAAGCATAAAACAAAACCTCGTCCCAAAGCACTTGTCTCTCAATATTTGTGCTCAGTGTACACTACTTCATTTTCACACAACAGAAGAAAACATCCTCAGCCCTATTTTTATGATGTATCCCTCTTTGAAAAACTGAACAGGAAGAATTCTAGACAACAAGCAGCGCTGATGAAATCCAACTGGCTACTGAGCATCTTTCAATATGAGGACCCCAGGGCATCATGTTCGGAGGGTCGACTTTAAAAGCCCTCTATAAACTCCAGCCACGCACTGAGCTGTCTGGACACTTGGCCCTAACACTCACTCTAACTAACAGCCATCTACTTGGCCCGTTGTGAATAGTGACTTTGCCACTTCTGCACTTATGTAGCTCTGACATTTCTGCCTCTACACTTGCTTGACGCTTACTGCCGTGCCAAATATGATCTTTGGCTGAAAAGAACGAGAGAGAGATAAGGAAGTGGAGGGAGCTGAAGTGTTTATATATGGTCTTTACACCTATGTCATGATGCTATAACTTATCCTGAGTTATGACTGTGTGAGTGTGTGTGCATCTACACTTCTTTAGGCATTTGTGTTTGTTTGCAAGTCCATGCAAAAGCACTCCCTTTCAATACCCTGCTGTCAGTTGCGAGAACCAGGCGGTAGCACAAGTGAGATTTATTTGCAGGACAATGTCACACTCACACCACTATGAGATGCTGAAGTTTTGATCACTTTGGGCATGTAAACAACAACTCAAAAGCTACAAGCCCTTACGTAACAATTCTCAAAAGCCCTGTGCTTCATTTAATAAACCGTCTTGTGAGGCAGCGCTGAAAATATCCTGCAGGCAATATAGTACATTGACTGAATTTCCCTAAGTAGTTGTAGTTCTCGTATTCTCAAAGAACAACAGAGAGCTGTTTTGGGTAGTGAGTGTGGTCATTAATCACAACTGAGCATCCTTTGGCGCTTCAAGTGAAATAAAAACAAGACTGAATATCACACATTTTGGAATGGATTAAGATGTTGCATGAATCTAAATTAATTCACACCAACAGTCTCTAGCCGTCTCTGCAGTTACAAGATGTGATTGGTACCCACACGTGTTGTGTTCTGGTATTGGATGTACATTTAAATAATCTCTTTTGCTCTCTGTTGCATAGTTTGTGGTCCACCAATTCACAAGTGTTGATACTTCTGTGAAAACTACAGAAAAGTAGTCATACTTTGTTTTAAATAACTATTTGGAGTCATCTGTGTGAAAAATGTGGATTTCAATTTGTGTCTGCACTCAAAGAACAATAGCTCCTTCAGGACCCCACTATTTTGAGTGCCTACTGGAGATTCATTTTAAAGAAGTGATTAATGGTGGAGTAATGCTAATAATTTGAGGGAGTGGAGAAAACATTTGCCAAAGGAAAAAAGCATGCACATTCCTTACTGACAAAGACAAAGTTATTCATAGAAACGCAAACTCTCAAAGTTTTTAAAAATTGATTTAAAAAAAAAAAAACTCTACATAAAAAATGAAGAGACTGGATAATGTAATTTTTCTGCACAGGAAATTGGACAACAATTTATGTAAATATGGATTCGGTTATATGAAGAATCAATGTTCATTAAACATAACTTTGGCATGTATGATATGAGACGAAAAAGACCTACAAGCAAAGCTGGAAAAGATGTGCAGATAGATCTGATCTCAGGAGAGAGACAACTATCAGACATGTTTCATCTACACAATGCACTTCAAAGAGTGATTAGGAAATGATAGTCACTACATGGATAAAATGGAGAGTCAATGGCGTTGCACCATGGTGATGAGTGTGAGATTGGTCTTATCCATTTGTATGGTGCTTGAAAAGAGAGACCCCTCCGGGAGTTCAACAGAAAAGTGCCCCTGATTGAGTTCTGTAATTTGGGGGCAGAGACAACGTAGGCTCTGATTGCCAGGAGGCATGAGACAAAAGAGCGAGAGGAGGAAATGATGAGAGGGAAGAACGAGGCCTGATTTTGTACGAGTGATTGGGCTTGGTCCTGGGGCTGTCGGCCAATTTCATCTAAGCGAAGATACTGATGACTGACTGAAGAGCAGAAGTTTCAAAATGAAAAAGGGGGGAAATAAATTTGGGTGGCAAAGGCTACGAGTGTGGACGTGATGAAGGAGGAAGTTAGAAACTTCTAAAGCGTTTCTACAGAAAGCAGTGGCAGATGTCCTGGTGGCACACCTGGTATCACTGAGGCTATAGTCCTGACAATCAGGCAGACCAGGTTCAAATCCAACTCTGAGCCCTTTCCCGCATGGCCTCCCCTTTCACTCTGTATCCCTCCCACTATCAATAAAGCCTTAAAAATGGCCAAAAATATATTTTTTAAAAGAAACCAGGGACTGCAAAGGCAGTGATATTCAAACTGATTTATGTAGTCACGTCACAAAGCTAATGAATATGTGCTATGAGAAGACCAGGCCAGACAGTGAACACTTTTGGCATGCTTGATGCAGCGTTTTTGTATAGGAGTGGAACTGAAAACCATGTTTTGCATTGGAGGTCAGTCCTCTGTGTTGGGTCTGAATGCAGTGTCATGTGCTATATATCCTCCTCCTGTCAACTGCTGCAGACGTAGTGAGTGAATTTTCCAGATTGGATAAGTGTCTTATCTATTCATGCAATTGACAATGATGATTTATTACGTGAATCTATGTTATTTTTAAATCTGCCAAATGTGTGAGAAATATTACTCAGTTCACTGTCATCTGTTTTTGAGCATCAGTATCTTAAAATGAGACATTATAAGGCACTTGTATTGCACAAAGGCATGATCATAGAAAAATGACATGCTGATTTATTAAAGAATGTACCAACATTATATGCTGATTTATCAAAAGCCGGTGAAATTATATTTATTATCATATTTGAAACTAGATAATTAACAAGCTGGCTGGATATGATATATGGCTGCCCACATTTAAATACAGATACAATGCACCAACAGAGATGGCCTATTTCTTCAGTCCCTTTCATCTATATCATTGACAAGCTAGCTGATGCCAGGATGCTTCATCAGTAACAACTGCACAGCTGTCACGTTGCTCTTTTTTGCCAGTATTTTTATTATCCTTTCCATCTGTGTCATTCTGTTTTCAGCTCTCTGAGGGTGTGATGGCCAAGGCTCTGGGTGATTGCATCAGGTTTTAATATCTGTCTGGTGGTTGTTTTCATGGACAGGACACAATGAGTGGGAGAAGGAGGATATTGAATGTGCCGAGAAGGGAAGCATCTGTCCCATTTGCCACCCATAGATCAGCACCCAGTTCCTGGAACTAACAGAGCACATTGGACACACATGCTCAAAGAATTCCCTAAATTCCCCTATTGAATGTCAGTGAGACTGCATGTGTGCGATAAAAAGGGATTTTTTAGGGGAGAAATGACACGACAGGCAACAGAGCTGATATTCTGTGTATCAGGAAACACAGTGGCACAGTAATACTGGTGATACATCAGTGTGTCTGTGTACCAGAGCAGCTGCTGACCCACAAAGTGTTAGAACTTCAATAATGTTTCGCAGGAACACCCGGAATGCTGCATACCAAAGCTTTAAGATGCCTAGATAATGCTACGAACAACATGCTGCACAGGTAAGCATTGTAGTTGCCGTTGTTCAGGAATTATATATAATTTCTTTCTCCAGTAACCCTTAAAAGTTTTTGAGAAAATATGAAGATTAAACTTTAAAACAAAAAGAAGTATCGTACTCAGACTCTAAAGTGACTAATTAGCTGGAAATTGGAATCATGGTATCTGCGAGAGGATTATACCTTTTAGAGAGGACACATCAGAACAAGCGTGAGCAGCAATAGTAAAATCTTCTTCTTGATAATGTGTTCATTAGGCGATAAATGGCCTGAAATGTGGTTATTAGGCTTCAGCAGCCGGTGGTCCAGACATGAACTAAATAAAGCACTTTAGTATAGACAGAGGGAAACTGTGCTTAATGAAATATTTGACCTGATAGATGACTTGAGAAGATTGTTTTTATGAATCAACTGGTGTTATATTTATCAGTGTTAGTTTAAAGTGTCAATATGTGAGATTTACAAATAGTAAAATGATAATAAATGACTGAAACAAACAGTGTATGAAATACAATTATGTATATTACTACTATATTAGAGTGTTTTCAAAATGAGCTGCCTGCAGGTCCACACTACTGATATATAAGGAAATAGCAACAGTACAGCCTGAGATTATTCATGCTCTCAGTGCAGCCTGAAGCCAATTTTCAATACTCCCTCCATGGTCCACCAATTCTATTGCAGCTTGTTCCTGCTTCAGCAATGGTATTTTGGGTATATGGGTAGTCTCAGGGCCTGTAGGAGATTGTTTGTATGTGTGTGTGTGTGTATGTGTGTGTGTCCTCAACAATTGTAAATGTACTTCCAAAGAGAGCCTTATCAAGACTTTCTGTATAAATTGTCTCTCAATTTTGAACAATAATTAAGTCAACTAGACTTGCACCAGCAATTCATGCTAATTTAGGCATAATAGCTTACTTTACACAGTGAGAGAGAGAAAATTAACTGTAAACTAATGTAAATGAATAATTGGTGTTGCTTAAACTTCACTGACTTTTCCTTTCACATACACAAAATGGCTCACATTATTGCACCATTTATATTCCACTAAACTAGTACTTAGAGGCATAAGTGCTTCACATGCACATCCCACTTAATTTCACTGTCAGGGCAGATGACTTCAAACAGAAAGCACAGGAAAAAGCAGAGGAGGGGGTTTGCTAAAACCCTGATAACTAAATTCCTTCAGCTGATTTGCATAATTAAACTAAGAATGCAGCAATTAAATAAAAACATAAATTGGACTATAATTCAAAGACTTAATTTCACACAAAATAACAGAGAAAACAGGGAATTGTTTTTGTTTGGGACTGCATATATACATGCCGTGTAAGAAATGTATAAAGCTTAAGGTTCAGTTTTCTCGGTGGGATTTAAAAATTGGGGTTGTTTGGGCATTGCCTGTTATATTAATTTCCCAAAGTGTCTTCAAACCAGGAGAAAAAGCAGAGAAAAAGTATAAATCCTTTCTATAATCCTGCACCTTATCTGTTGCTCTGAAGAAGGTCACCATAATACTGCACACCTTCAGCACAGGCTCAGGAGATAGATACTGTGTGTGAATGTTTGTGCTGTGTTTTTGTTTAAGCCAAGGTATAGTCAATTACTCTGCTTCTCTTGCCCTCCGTTTCTTTTTTCCTATACAAGCACACATTTTCATATACAGTACACAGACAAAAAGACACACACTTAGCTGCTTTGCTCCTCAGGTTCTTACTTATAGCAACTAAACAGACTGTGAGGAAAGACCAAAAAAGATTTATAAACAGAGAGGGAGACATTTAAAGCACTTTAACGTTAATATTTCAAATCAAAATGTACTGATATTATTTGAGTGACAAATAATGATATCTATTATACATTTCAAGTGAAATTATGTTGTGGTAAAAAGCTGTTTCCTTGTAATAAGAAGCTGAATTTACAAAGATGATAGTTCATAATTGAAACTTTTGATAACTAAAGATACTGAGCACATGTGGGAAAATAAGGTTTGTTATTGGCACTCAAAGGAAGTGTGCTCACTTAAAAGTTATATTGGCCTTTGTAAATGTCCTTATTAAAGTCTAACCAGGCCTTTATTATTTATTTAGTTAGTTTTACTTGATTGTGCATTTTTTATATATATTATATATATTTAATAGAATAGCCTTTATCTGCTTCCATTCATGCATTAATAAGTGATGCATTCATTAGTTTTCTGATTGTAAAAATGCAGTGAAATAAAGTTTACCAGAACTCTGCTTTTATTTTGAAGGTAGTTGTAACACGTTTACAGTAATGCCTAGAAAATGCATGCACCGAGAAAACAAGTGGAGGCTAGCTTGACCGCAGTGTGTTTAGCTAGCCATTCACTCTAACTAGGCAGTCTAACTACACTCAAAACCCGAGTGATGCTAACAGAGTGCTCGCGCTGTTGAGGTTGTCATGACATCTCCAGTGTTTGATGTCCTGGCAGTGATGCATTGGCGAGAGCGCGGACAACTACCCACTCCGTTAACAGTGGCGGGGTGCCGCTACTAAATAAATCAATTTCTACCTTAAAATTAACAATATTACATTTAATTCTGTCTCAGAAGGAGAACTTGTTTTGGCCTTCAGAGACCAAATGCTTAGTAAGAGGATTTGCTGTATAGATTGTTGAAATATTCATTCGACTCATTGTTTCAGTTTCTTACATTTACATTCAACTAAAGGATATGAAAAAAAATTGCTCTGGCACACAGTCCTAATCTTGGGATCCGCGACAAATCACCCCCTGGTGCATCCTATCAGTCAGAGCTCTGCAGAAATGCATATTTCTGATGTCTTTGTGAAGCCTGTTGTTTATCCCCAGGCTCACTAAATACTCAATCATGTTCTGCAGCGACCAGGGTGGGAGAGAAAAAATAGATATGGGAAATCATATTTTATGGTTTCCAGGGAGGAAATCAGTCCCAATTCTGAATATGTTCCAGGAATTGATGTTGGATGTTGCTGAATAATAGACAGCCCTGCTGGCACTAGACACACAACATCTCTCCCGTTTTAATAAGAGGACACCGACTACTGCCCTATACGGTGAACGCAAACAATTATAACTCCAGGAATTAGATGCCAAGACACCATTGATCTGGCAATTGTGAAGCTTAAGTAATGGTCGATCATCGTTAGTGTCCACTGCGGATAATTCATGAGGGCGATATTTATCTCCCAACATCACAGACTCAATACAGAGTTTATCATTTTCAGACATGTACAATATAAGCCCCTGCTATCTGTGCTGTACCACTCTAGATTGCAAACTTTAATTAAAACCTAAATCAGCAAGCCTGGGAAACTCGGTGCACTTGTGCTAATTCACTGACCTGGAGAGATTTTGTCAGCGAAATGGGATCCAATATTTTATAACTTCTAAACAGAAATCAAAATTTGTCCAAAACTAAACACTCTCAATACACTGCAAATCCATGCATACAAATATTGGTATTACTGACACAGGATGAGGAAAGCCCACAACTCCAACACTCAGACTAAATAATCAATTTTCTCCCAAATGTTGAAAACAAACAATGCTCCAATAAATTACTCATAGGAAGAGATTAGTGAAGCTGCTGCCTAATTGCCACCTACTGTTTAACATCAGATTCAGCATAGAAGCTGCAGATGATTTTCTTCAGTGTGGGAGTAGAGGAGGGGAGAGGGGAAAATGAAGTCTGGGATACAGAGGAGCAACTTAAAAGAGACAGTAATATTGAAACCACAGTGAAAGATGCTGTTAATCGTCCCATAGGTGTCTGAGTGTCCATGTGCACCGACCCCTCTTTCCACCGATGGAGTAATGAAAGCAGAAGTCAGTGTGCCAGTGTCCTGATAGCGCCCCTCTGTTCCAGGACAGTGGCTGTGCTCTTGCCCTCGGGCCCTGAGCAGGATCTCTTTATTCCGCTTGGATCCTCTTCTCTTTGCAGCCAGCTGCTGCCCTACTTGGGTTTCTCATTCTGCGTCTATGATTGCCCCTCTGCTTAAAGCCTGTGCTACTTTCCTCAGAAGGCTATTTGAATCCATTCCACCTTGAAAATTGTGCAGGTCAAAGCTCTGCGTGTAGACGCACAGTTTGAAAATGGTTCGTTATGCAGGTTTCACTTCAGTTTTGAGCGTTTGAGTAAATTGGTTCATTTAGAAATGCTGCATATAGCAGATACGGTCTCCGTCTGGGTATAAATGACATACATTGATTTCTTTCTTGCAAAGTATTTCTCACTCAGCTTGTGAATAAATTGTCTTCTTAGTATTCAGTTTGGGCACCTCATGCAGTAATTGAACCTGTTACATCAGCATGGGCCATTTAACATTACTCAAGCAGGCATGCAACTTATTATGCTAGGCAGAGGAGAGAATGTTGAAAAAAGGTGTAGCATGAAGGAGTGCATCGTATTTATCATAAATACAATCGTAGGAACAGACAAAGGGTACTGATGAAACATGAGGCTTGTTATGAATTCTGCACCAGGCAAAACATTCTGTAAGACGTCCAGACGACCCTCATTAAAGCCCTCTTCCCATTAGCATTAGCTAGGTGAGTATGTGTAGCTGTAATAGATGTGGCTCTGTGCTCGTTAGGTGACCTTGTGTCCATTTGTCAGGATGTAACGGGTAGCTGTGTTCATTAAGAGCAGATAAGCTCTGGAAGGAAGGTTAACCGATAGGGCGGAGGTTATCCCCTTCACACATCCGTTTGAGGCATTGAGTGGGTAGCAAGTCTGAGACAATCAGAGACAAGTGCGTGCGTTTTGTTTTTCTGTACTGCTTCAGTCATAGTTAACATTTGTAACATGTTTATAAGTATTTGCAGAGATTTACTGCGACAGAACAAGCAGTGAGTCAGACAGGCAATGTGCTACAAAGAGCAGTGACAGACAGGGACAGACAGAAAGTGCAGTCATGAAGAAACACAGTCATTCTTTGCAGTCCCTTCAGTCCTTTACTGTCCAACCCTGATGCAGTGAGAGACATACCGCTCCTCTCTCCTGCATAATCAGCACCTCCAGCCACTTTCTGCCTGAAATGTTTTCCCCAATTTCTCATTTTGTGCTCGTCAGAGTTTACACCTTCAATTTTACCTGCCCTATTCCTATCTCATGCAGTCTGCTTCTATATTCATCAGCAGAAGGGCCTGGCTAATGTTGTTCCTCTGGTACCTCCCAACTCTGACATTTTCCCTGCAGACTTCAGTGTGGACAGAAGTTCCAGATGTGACCGCAGTCGACAAGATGTGCATGTTTTTTTTTTTCAGTTTGAGGTATGTGTGTGCATTCTGTTGGGTTGTGAGAGTGGAAACGGAAAAGGGCAAGGTTCAGCAAAATTCAATAGCCGTGCTGGTCGTAAATGACCTTTACAATAAATGCATTCCTTTTTTCGGGACCAGGCGGGATAAGCAATTCATCCAGTCAGTCACAATGAAGCAAACTTATCTTAAAGTTTAACTTTAACTCTACTTTCACCCTGCAGGTAGACATGTACCAGGGCACCGGAAACAATTTCTGTGTAGCCAGGCCTGAACACAATGTGATTGCACGCACACACACATACTCAATGTTACTCCGTGGACCAATATAATACAAGACTTTTCCATTTCTCGGGCTGTTATGCCATAGGCGTGGTTTCTAATATAAAGTGGGACTCAAAAGAACAGGAGAAGTATGTTTCCACAAGTCTTTGACTGGGCAGGATCATTTTTATTTGCTTGATTTTTTTAATATCTTAGACACTGAGCTAATAAGATGCAGTTAATTACCTGGCTGCCTGAGTTGAGTTTTAGATTAAGATCAATGAGGGATTAGGCCTGTGTAGCAAAAAACAAATGCAAATGGTGAAACTGCAACTGCAAGTTATTTTCAAAATGTATCAAAAGTAGAGCATTTTAAGGGGAAATAATTGATTTTGTTGATACAAATATGAATAGTGAATACAATTAAAGTTTTTTCCCAGACAGCTGGGCACTAGTACTGAACATATAAAGTCTAAGAAATCAGATAGCAAAATTGGACCCACCACTCTGTAGGCTGAGCTAGTAATAAATGGTACAGTCTGAAAAAATCTGTGCCAGAAGCCCCCGAGACGTGGGCCTGCGTCCAAAATCCTTAGGTTACACCCACTGCATGAGAGGAATGTTGGACTGCCAAATAACTGCCACTCTCACATAATTTCTATCAGTTGCTTCAGTCTCTAAGTTCATATTACATAAGATCCCCAGGAGGGAATGTGCTGCAGCACAGAGACTGTAATGGCACAAAAAATAGAGAAGGTAAAATAAATAAGAGGTATATGAGAAATGAGGATCAAAACTTTTTTTATTAAAGCATATGGAGGCAAAAATTGCAAGGTAAAGTGACAGTGGTTTGGTGTGACAGTAGTGCAATATGGTGTAATAGCAGTAGAGTCAATACGTCTATGTTAACACAATACTGAATATGATGAATAAATCCACTTTTCAAAAGTTACTAGGAACAACCTAATGAAAAAAAACTAGTTTTATAATTGTTTCACTTCCCATGTAGAAGCTTAGTTGGAGATTGACTCAGCCACTTTGGTGAACTGCACTGGCCGCTTGCTGGCATTTTGTGTTCCTCTCGCATCATTTCTCAGAAGACTGTTTTAGCACGATATGGATCAGTGAGTGTGAAAGCGACCCTAAAATGATTCGCACTGGGGTTGACACTGACTTTATTTAGAGATGGAGGCAGAAAAGGACATCTGTGATTATGCGAGTACTTTATTTAGAGCACAGTTTGGCATTGTAATTTGGCCCTGCTCTTGCCAATGGCTCCAGTTTGCTGTGAAAATGTTTCATTCTATTTGTGAAACCTTCACCAGTCGTTATTTCCCCGCCTCGCTTCACCTATAAGCACAGACACCAAGTGATGGGGGGGGTGTAATAGTCGTGGTTGGCCATGTTTGGGCAAGTCTGAGGAAATCTCTTAAAACTGTCCAAAGGTGGCATTAGAAACCTATTTCTGGCTGTTAAAGGGGAGAATGCTGGCTGGCGTTTGCATCCAACCCTCAAAACGGCTGTTTGGGGTTTGAGGAAAGCCACAATAATGCCCTGAAGTGAGTACACTAAAGTCATTGTAATTATTACCTCTGTCCTGTCTTCACGAGGCTGGGGGTGTCTGACAGAGAAAAGAGACCTATCACATTATATTACTCGCTGGCCTGTCGTGGCCCAGGAGGAGTTAGATGACTCAGAAACATAATAGACTCAATTAAAAATGTGTGTGTGTTTGCATGTGAGCTACTATGTGCGTGTGTGTGACCGTCCTCATATAAATTCAATTTCCTCATAATTTCCCCATCACAGCAGCAAAGATTCCAATTACTTATTCATGACATTTAATGGAAGCAATCCATCTGACTTTTAAGTGGGTAAAAAATGTCTGTTGAAAATTTGTACAGGACTGAATAAAACAGATATCTGTCCAAGCTTTTTATGAAGTCTCTTCCATATCAGACACATCCTGTTCTGCTTACTTAGGAGTCTTAATAGTTCTTCCATTTGTGTTGTTCTTTTTCACACATTCAAACTCTAAAGTAGGTAAGAAAGCTTCAAGCCGTTTGAGCGTACACAATTCATGGTGGCTTTTTGCTCACAATTATCTACAGCCTGTTTCAGTTTGCCTTTTTAAAACGGGCAGTGGCATTTTCAACAGAAATTACAGGAAAACAAGCACTGTAGCTATTTTGTTTGTAAAATGCCATTTTGGCTGAATGATCACAGAAAACAAATCTTTTCTGGATTTAGGGCCTTGAAATGTCACACGAACCTAATGTGCATGGTGCAAATTACATCCCATTTTCATCCCACACATCCCCATCAATACCAGAGTTTATGTAGTATGGCTTATGGCCACTATACTGTGAGAGAGCCTTATAAACATTTTTAGTTACTTTTACATCATTGTATCCTCACAAAACCCTCACACATTTGCATTAAATATGTCAAGCAACTGAGCAAACACAGCAGAGAAGAAAAAAGAAAAAACAATTAAATGGATATTGAGTGATCAGTGACTTTAATCAACCTGTCAGTGTCAAAGCAACATTACAATGTTGGCAGCTAATAACTGATTCAGGCCACGACTGGTTGAGTAGAACTCAAACAGTATTAAAGAAGTACCACCTGAGCAAAAGACAATACTAGGCATAAAAGCATGACAAGTAATCTAAGACTAAGTAATTATAACCAATGATGGTAACTAGAATGGACAGGGCCTTTATGTCTGTGGTACTGGTTGAAACATGAGCAGCCCATGATGGTCTCCATGCCTCTGCAAAGGAAATCCATGGAGACCAGCAGTGCTTTTGCAGTCAATAAAGGCTGAGCATGATCCTTTAGAAGAGAGTGCTGCAATGAGGATACCTGTGTTATTGCTAGGATCTCTCATGAGAAAAGCCTTGTTGCATGTGGGAAATGCAAATAAATAGTTAAAAACCACTAATTATGAAATCACTCACTCTCTACAGCTGAACATTTGATCACATGTAACTTTGTTTCTCCAAATTAAGTGGCTTTGTGCAATTATTCTTATACGTTCCCAAAAACTGTTTTAATTTGCTAGGTGGCTTTAAGAAAGAGCTTAGTGTATAGAAATGTGCTGGCATTACAATTACAACCATTTTATTATGTCGGTGATTAAATGAATTAAATTAAAATGAATACATAGAAGTTTGTCACTTATAAGAGATGTTTTTTGGGTGCAGCCACTGATGAAATCGTTATTTACACTATCCAGCTGCCACAGACATAAAAAGGCCAGCGAGAATCATTGCATTTTGGAACTTCAATAACTATAATGTTTGAAAGAGCTAAATTGTTGAACATCACTTTTCTAGCAGGAATGTTTTTTGAATGACATTGTGATTACAGCCACTCTCCTCCTGGCCTCCTGGCATTGACAACCAAGAGTAAAATACGCAATAAGTAAATTAAGGATCATTGCAGTGATGCCTGCAAACAGGAATGTAATTTGGATTGATTTTTTTTTCCTATGAAATAGTTGCCCGGCATCAACAAAGCCTGAAACTGCTACCTTGCAGATAAATTGTTCATTAAGGAAGAGAGCTGGGGGATCCAAGAAAAAGATACATACAGAACAGGCAATAAGTGGCAATGATGTATTTTGGCCCTCGTCCATGGAAGTAAATTGGATTGTTAAGGGAAACAAGTGCCTTAGGCTCTCTCTCTGATCTACAAAGCTGCCATCTCCATCCACATTTATATCAAGGCTCCCAAAAAACTGAATGGTTTGTCCAGACTACAGCTTGGGAGCATTGTCTCCTAAATATCTTAGTCTTTAGTTTTCCCATGAAACAGGTATAAAACGGAATTCCTGCTAAGACTGAAAAGAGGAAAAGATATCATCTCTCTAGATAAATTTACCATTACAGTTGCTTCTTATCCTGTTCTTTGATTTATCATCACATTTATTCAATAGGAAATGTGAAAGGGGAGGCTCCCATTTGACTAGTGTGCTTTGGCTTCAGTTAAAAAATGCCTCAGGAATTGGAAACCGGTAAGCTACTAAATCATCACATCTTTCCTTTATGCAGAATATTTAACACTCATATGTTGAAGTAGGTTTGCTTGTTTCCCGTGCATCCAAGCAGCAGAGATAGATAGGACTCTGGTTTCAGGGGTAAACAGACCTAGAGTACCATTTTTCACACAGCCCACCAGTCTCAGGAGATGTGTTTCTGTGGTATGTTACCAGGCACGGACTCACTATGGTAGGATCTATTCATGGTCTGTAACCAAGGCAGCACCATGGTACTACATCTGAAGATGTAGATAAAGAGTGTCACCTCACAATGATTGCTGGAGCGACTGCACACACACGCACACACCCCACATCCAAAGAAAGAATTGAAACAATGTCCACATCAGCCAACCATGACAAGCCTGACAGGTAATCTTGGGAGAGCAAAGAAAAGGGCATTCAATATGTCTCTGCCTTGAGTCTTTGTGTGTGTAAATATGAAGATTAGAAATGGATTTGGTCATGTCGGTGTGTGGAGGACCCGAAAGGCCTTCCTCAAACCTCACATCAACCTACAATGAAAAAGTCATGAAGGCAGAAGGATTTGCACATGAAAAATGCTTTTAAATAATCTAATGATGCCATTGTTAGATTATAAAATAAACTCAATACTTACAATTCTGAGATAATATTTAATAATATGCTTTTTATATAAACATAAAAAATTAAGCACCAGGTTATTATATACAGGCAATGAGGGGAACTTAATTTTATTTCTCCATTGTCTGACACACCAACGTTCACTGCCTGAAATTGAGGTAGCATCAATTTTCTCTTCTGAATCAATAACTAATACTACTAATTACTTTCCTGTGCAGACAAGGGATGCTGGCGTTAACTCAGCTGAGGCCCATCTTCCACATGATTAGGAAGTCACAATGTGATATTATTATGAAGAACAGACCTCAGCGTGCAGTATTTTTTCTCTCACACAAACAACAAACCTCATTTACATGGTTAGAAAAAATGAAGTGAGAGGAAAAACATCACTCTTTTCTGTGGCCCTCAGCACTCCATGCACACAAAACCAGACACACATACATGCACACATAAGCATGCATACATCCACTAATGTGGTAGCCTATACTCACACCCACGCTCACAATGAAAGCAAACCCAACCATCACTAATTAGTTTACAGACATCCTTCTGTTGGAGAGAAACGAGTCATGTGGGGGGAACGGAGGAGTGTGTAACATCAATTCATCTTTTCCCACCGAAATGGGCAGCGAGGAGGTCTGGGCCCATCACATTAGCATGAAACAGTTGTCGACAAAAACAGCAAAATAAAGCAGCAGGTTCCCTGGCTCCCAGCACACATCACACACTGGGCTTAGTCCCGTGCTACTCTCCAGCTTGGCTGGAAAACAAAAACAGACTAATACACACTTACACAGGGGTGTGCACTGTGGAGGTTTTCACAATGTATTGTAAACCAGCGGTTTGCACAATGCACCAGAAAACACGAGAGCAAAGACAGCACCTGAAGTGTGCTTTACTTTAGAGCGGATCAAAGAAATAAGACCACAACATGTAATGGTCACTGGAAAGAGGGAAATATTGTCTCTACGATATGGATTTGTGTTTTTGTTCTGTATGTGAACATGCACACACAACTACCTGAAACTTTATGTGTGTGTCCTTGATTGTATAGCAATAGTGGACATAGTCACTGTGACATCACCCATTGTTTTTGGACTCCAGTTTTAAAGCCTGCGTTAAGCATTTTGGCCACATTGTTTTTCTGCAACCAGCTGCCACTTGGTGTGTGTACATACAGTGCAGAGTCCGGTTTATATCTCCTTCCACTCTCTCAGTTTTTTATTGTTTGGCAGAAAATGTTAATTTTTCCCGCAAAGCCCAGAAAGTGATCCTTAGAATAGTGGACAGAATACAGAAAAGCCCAAAATCATTATCTTTACACAGCTGGTCATTCAACAAAGGAAAAAGCCTCTCCATCCCATATTATCAGGTGTCACCATGACAACCTGCTCTGACAGACCTCGTCATTGGCCGGATTAGCACAGATCAGTGTTAGCTGCTTGTCTGATTGAATTGAACTTGGATTTCTGATACATTGTGTTGTCTTTGGTAAAGAGCGGTTTGTACTGTCTCAGGCTAATCCTGTACATAGGTAGGGATTAGCCTAAATCAATAATGACCCCACACTGCGAGCACTTTATGGCAACTGGCATGGACCCTACAGAGCTGCTCAGGTGCATTTAATCAGGTTTTGTTTTGAAATCAAAGGTAAGGGCTTTCAGGATGCAGAGGTAAATCTGTGGATTACAGTGGAACAAATGAGGAGGTAACCCAACAGAGGAGCTCACAATCTGTTTCATACATTCAACCATTAAACCCAATGTGTCATTTCACGTGTCTGTTTCAAGTGAATTGAACAGATTCTCATTCATGAGCTAATTTAAAAGGCTATAATTAGGCTTTGAATGTGCCAGTTAAAAATTCCAGCTAATGCATGCAGTTTCTTTCTGGCATCCAGTGAAACTAAATATTTCTCTTTTACTCAACACTTAAAACCCTACAGGCAAATCAGCAGTCTCACAGGTCCAGCCAACTAATCAATGAACTTGTCAATCAACACTGCTACACTCAGTGTACTGAAAGAACAGTAGCATCGATAAAATGTTTATCCACATGTGACATTGCATCACCACAATGCTCTCACTCAACCTTTGGCATTAGAAAGGAAGACTAGTGGAGCACAGAAGACACCATGCAAAAATAAAAAATGCCAACACAAATAACAGCAGATAACTACAAATTGAAGAGAAAAAAAGTGTCCTATTTAAATCATCTTGGGGCATGGTCTACAGTACATGGCACAAATGCATTTTGGCTGTGTCCAGAAAGACTTTTACAAGTTGAACCAGATATAATCTGAGGGCAAAGTTAGGCCAGTGGCAAAGGGTTGTATTTAGTCTCTCTTATTTAACCAACGCTGAGTTTTGGGCTTTATATCAATTATCATCTCGCATTTCTTTTAAAAGCCACCTGTACCACCTGTGCCAATCACTTATTTACTACACGTCCCTGTGTGTGTAACCTACATTATGAACCCTTTTCTGTATGCGCATCTTACAACCTGAATATACTCCTTTTAAAAACAGGATATTACTGCACCACTGACTTTAGACCAGGTTTTATTGATTAACAGCACAATCACTTTCTGCTGCCTCAAGATGACAATACGCCAACAACGTGCCAAACAACACCTCATTTTAAGACCAATACGCCCATGGGCACACAGATGAGCACAAGTACATTTGCTATTCACACAACATGAGCGCTGGGCGTGAAAAGACAACTGTGTCCATATGAAACTAGCATTGGCAGTTGTAGATATTTGTTTTTTTATTGTGTGATTATTAGCTGCACAATCAATTAAGGCCTTTTTGTAGCTTTTGGCCAGAGTACTTTGGACTAATATGCTTTCTCTGTGTCTGGTGCTGCCTCCCCAGCATCAGACCAAGCATCTTGCATCTCTGTGTCTGATGCTGGGGAGGCAGCATCAGACACAGAGATGCAAGGCGGTTGGACAGACTGGTCAAAAGAGCTGGCTCTGTGATTGGAGCCAGGCTGGACACACTGGAGGAGGTGGTGGAGAGATGCAATGTCAAGATGTTCGAGACCATCATGAATTGCCCAGATCATCCGCTGCCCAGCACCATCGTGGATCGGAGACACAGCAGTAGACGGCTCCTCTCTCTCCCTTGCAGGACAGAGAGATTCAAGAGATCCTTCGCTCCTACAGCCATCAGGCTGTCTAATACCAGAGCAAACAGACTAACTGAATTTCCCCTCAGGGATAAATAAAGTAATTTTGATTTGATTTGATTTGATTTGATTTGATTTGATTTGATTTTGATTCTTTGATATTGTGTTTATAAATGGAGAAATGGAGTATCATTTTAATAAATGTGTACTGTAAGCAGTATTTCTATAGAAATGTTTTGGTTGTTCATTTTGAATCTGAATCATGAGAAGTAACATGTACATTGTATGTAGTTTTTAAGGAAGGCTTTGAACAAATACACTGAGATCGTCTCTCATGCGTTCATGCATGGAAGAGAATGAAGAAGAAACTGAACGAATGAAGAAAAGAGGAGGAAGCAGGAGCTATAGAGAGAAGCTGAATGAGAGAGAAATTGGTGCAATGACAGAAAAAGGGGGAAAGTGAAAGAATCAGTGCAAGGGATGAAAGAAATGTGGGGAAGGGATTAACACAATTTCAGAAGATATGTGAGTCTTGAAAGTGGGAAGAGAAAAGGAGAAAGATTCATTAATGCAGGGGAAGAAGGATATGGACCATTAGGTGATGGCTGCAATGTTTCCCAAAAAGACTCTCAGGGCCAGCTTATTCACCTGTAATCATTTACTCTACAGTAGGTTTGATAACAGGCACAAAGGCTGCATGGTAATCAGCATGCAGACGAAATAAGACTGTCTCTCTGCTGAATACATCCAGAAACACACGTGCGCACACATAGATTACATGGTGCAGGCACTTTTTCTCTTTGTTTCTCCCTCTCAGTCTTTCCCACATGCTCACTCTCAAGCTGTCTCAAGGTCATAAACAATTTTTGTTTCCTTCCTGCTGTGCGACTGGTGTTTCTTCAACACATTGCGATAATTAACAATTAACCTTTAATCGACAATGCTTGTCAGAGCTCACACTTAACATGTCCATTAGTTTCATGTCAGCGCACAGCCGATATTAGCAGCCTGCACACACTTAATATCTCACATAATCCAAAGTACACAAAGTCTGACCTTCTAGCTATTGAACAGATGATTAACCTTTATGCTCATTTAGCCTCTGGTTCGCTTCATTACTTGATGAAATTTTAATTACAAAGCTGAAATCCTGTTCTGAGAGCCCTCCCCGGAAATCCATATCTAAGCTCTCCCTTGAAGACTATCAGCTAATGTGCAAATTGATTCCATCCACACGTTTTGTCTTAGTTTGCTACTAGGGACAAGAAAACTTTAGCTGGAGTTAAAGGAATTTGTCAGTTCAAACTTTTGTCTGAAAACTCTCCTGGCACCCAAAAACATGTCAAGAAAACCTCGTGTTGGCCGTCAGTATTTGTCATTTTGTGAAATTCCCAAAGCCACTAGTTATGCATTATGGCTGTTCAGTGGCAGCAGGAGCCCATATTAAATGGTTCTTCAAGCCTTTTTGCTGCTTCAGGATCGGAGCTTGACAAGGAATTCTCCAAAGCAGATGTTGTTTTCAATAGTTAATGGAAAGAGTGAACACGTATCTCCCAGAGAAGAACTCACAAACCCCAAAGCTATAGACTTGTAATACACCCGAACAATATTCAGGCACACAACTACACACAGCTAAACAAAGCTCTGCGTCGCATCAAAGCACATAACATATAAGCTAATGCTACCGCTTTCATGTTTGTATTAATTCAGGTAAAAACACAAACATGCACTCACTCATAGCAAAGCACAGTGTGAATGTATTCACACAGGAGCTCACTGCTGATCTTGAGGCAGTAAACAGGTTTTCGTTATATTTAGCTGTTTGCTCCACTTTTGCACTTTGGCTTGTCCCTCGTCAGCAGAAAACAGAGTGTGCAGAGGAGACGAGGCTGGCAGCTCTGGTTCAGCTGATGCCAGTGCTCGGTGCTTCAATTGTTCACCTGCGGATTTGGGAACATAAACAAGGTGTTGTGTTGTGTCATCCCAGGCCTATTCCTGTGAAAGGAGAGCCTGATTTTCCAGCTCCAATCTGTATCACACACAGAGGCCCAATTCCCAGCTAACTCTTGTTAAGACAACGGGAATGGAAAGGGGTTACTAGGAAACACAGATAGGGTCTTAAACATGGAATGCTCCCTGGAAACTCGTCATCCACATGAGATTTTCATTTTGAAGGCTGCAATCCTGCTGCTTCTCCATTGCCTCTCTTCATTAGGCTAAAAAACATGCTCATAAAGTAGAAGCAAGTGCTAGTTCATTTTCATAACTCCCAAACACACACCTCAGTACATACGTAATGCTGTATAATACTGACTGGCTAAGGTCATGGACTTATACACTGTTGATCCAAGCAATATCAAAGAGTGACGGAGAAAGAGAGAAATATCAGAGATGTAGTTTCAGTGGAAAGTCAGGGTATTTAGAAATCCTGACAGTATGTTTTTCAATGCTGTCAAAAACAAAGATGCTGTCCTTCTGTTCTGCAAATAGATATTTGCACAAAACAAATACCACCAGAAACTGTAAACCCTGTTTATGAGAGTATGAAACAATGGATACCACCCAAGCCTAGTCACTGCTTACATGTAAAAACAAATTGGCGTGGTCTAATGATTACAAGCTACTAAAAGGAGGTTAATGACAAATCAGATTAAACTAGCATGTCAAATTGATCTACACACAAAAAAACAGCCCACAATTCATGCCGAATGGTCTTGGAGCTGCCATACCACACCACTGTCACTGCCATAACAGTCATGTACCAGACAACAGTAACCAGAGAGCATGACGGCCTTCTCAGCCAAGTTGTACTATGGCTTGGGTTTGTTGCAAGAGATGGCCAAGACATATGTGCACTTTGTTGCAAAAACGGATGGTCTGACATCAAGTGTAAGCATCACTTTTTATGTCAGAATAAGAAGAATTTCAAAGTTGAGTCTGATAAAGCTCAGCAAATCAAGAGGGCGGTGTCAAAAGTCAAGCAGCACTATTAAAACGCTGTGTTACAGTGCTACAGAGGTCAGCTATAATATTCCGAAATGTATTGTTGAAAAGTGGGAAATCATTCAAAGATGGAGGGTACATAAAGTCTGCTTTCCTCAACTGAGGAACTTGACGGACCCACAAAAACTTGCATCTGTGACTAAGACTTGCGGAGGCACATTACTGAGATGGCAGAAAATGTGCGAATCCGGCCAACTGCTGCACTGACAAAAGCACAGGTGTTCAGCATGACTGTGAAAGTGTGGAGATCACCGACATCACATCTCTTGCAGCTGGCTGACAGCAGACCGTTCAGAGGCATGTGTGCAGCTTGAAGAATCAACATACGGACCAGACAGAGTGTGACTGAGCAGACAAAAAAGGGATTGTACAAACTGGTACATGTGACATTTGGCATTTTACTTATCAAAGCCTACATCACAAAATGTTTGGATAAGTAACAGAGAGAGGGGAGACTGTGAAAATAACAGCCCTACAATCCTATAATCATTACACATAAAACAGTGTGCGCACATTGAAAAAAGAAATCCATTCACAATAACATAAAATAGATTGGCACTCCGATGGTGCTTTCACATGCTCCCATTTACTCAGTTGGGAAGTCTGTCCAACTATGGTGTGTTCATGAGCTTTAAGTCATAATGTTGAAAAAACATGGACGCTACAAAGAAGATGTGTTGAAATTTATTGCTCAGACATCTTTAACAACACACTGATAGCCAGTGTTTGTGGCTATCAAAGAGCAGAGATCTGGCAACCCATGAAATCTGACTGGAAAATACATTTTTAAGATTATTTCGACAGCACATGAAGGCAACACAAAAGCCCCATCTCATGCAACTGGCCTTTCACCAAGAGTCATAAAAATACGCCCAGTAATTGTGCCATAATCAAGTTGACAGACAGACAGAAAAAAACAACAAACAAAAGGTTGCTGACCCCTTTTTAAGATGCTAAATGGAAGATGCAAGTTGGTCTGGAGTAGGGAGATAGCTCCAGATCAAGACAGAAAGCTTGGCAACATCTGCAAGATGGGATTGTTGATGAACAGAAAAAAAGAAGAGGGAAAACATGAAGAAATAGCAAGAATGTTTAGTACCTTTGCAAATGGGGACAGGATTATTTCTAACTGGCAGCCACTGGAAATGCCAATTAGAGAAAACAAAAACAACAAGGCCGCTGATAGATAGCTCCTATACTCAGTAGTTGATAATTGAAAGCATTACTTCTTCAGTTAATATCAAAAACTCAAGCAGAAGACTGTCACTGTCTCAGCTCACACTGAATTACAAAGCCAAGAGTATGAGTGAGGTGTATGAATCACTAGTGATTCAGTATTCAGTTATTCAGAATAGAACTGATTACGATGGGCTGAATCAGAAGTGGCTGCCACCAGCTGACAGCTTGATTCTCTGCTTACCTTTCCCTTCTCTTTGGCTTTGGCTACTTTATCATTTCTGCTTATACCGTAGAATCATTACTACTTCCCTTCCCGTTTTCCTTTTGCATTCTCCTTTGGTTTTGCAGTTTTCCCTCTTTGATTTACTTCCTATTCGCTCTTTGCTGGAGCTGTCAAGTGAAAAAGTTGTATCTCACAGCCTTGTTTTCAGAAGGACCACAATGCATTTTCAATTTTACTCGGAAAAGCTCATTGAGAAGCATTGAGTCTTTTAAAGGAAGTTAAAATAAGAAGGAAAAAAAAGGCAGCTTGGAAGATTTCAGAAACGCACACACACAGCTTTACACACTCTGTAGTGACAAGTCAAATGAGCGAATCAAACCACTCTCTTACAAAACTCCTACCTACATTATTCACTGACATTCACTTCTCCCTTGTTTCTCGGGTGGTAGTGTAGTTACCTTTTCCTTTGACACATGACATCTCCCCTTCCTCCCATCAACCTGCCTGCCGGATTTGACAGGCTCTTAAAAGGCCTCTGTGAGTTGTGTTTTGATCATTAGCACCCCATTTGTCAAAAGGAATAAGATATGCATATTCTATAAAGAACTTGGGGAAAAGCTGGATCCCATGCAGCATTCCTCTCTGTGGAGCAAGTTTCCTGCTCTGGTTGGGGAACCAGATAATCTACTATACTCAGAATGTATTGGTGTTGGTCATTGAAGCAATAATCTCAAAGATTTTAAGATAGAAATAAATGTCTGTAAAGTCACAATCTGACTTCAACTCATTCAGCGTGAGAGACCTGCTGATGCAAGTAAAGGCTTCCATCGAAGCAAACTCTTTCATCAGTGGGTCCAATTATGAGCCTTTGCATTTACACTTAAAACTACAAACTGGGTGTCTGTGGTGGCATTCCCTCGAAACATCACAAGCAATGCTTACCCCTTGTTTCAGCCTGGTGCCACTGGCGATCTCCGTAACCACCCGACCTGTCTCCTTTCTGTGCTTTGTGGATGTGAATTTTTTTCACTTGCATAATATTTAATGATTTATTTTTAAAATAATGTTATTATACATATGAGCCTGATAGCATTTATTTGGAATATAATGTATCCGTGCTATGTTGAGGTATTAAACAAAGAGAATATTTGACCGGGATTTCTCCAATTTGTCTGGCAAATTGAAATCTTCCAGGATACCTGGACCGGCATCATAACCCCATTATGTGTATCAAATTTAGGTCTAGATTATAATATAATCACCTATCCCCAGCTCTGCTTCCTCCAGTGTATTTTCTGCATGTTGATACCTTCACACATCTGACAGAAAGCTCCTCCTGCAGTCTGCTCTATCCAACTGCTCTCCAGTCATGTTTTGGGAAAGGGAGCGTTAACTAGGCAGGGATCAAATGATGAACGTTATTCCAGTCCCCATCAGAATCTGCACTTCTTGACTTAATGTAGTTAAATGAATCAGTGGTGACACACGCACTCTATGTAATGCGATATAAACAGCCAGACAATGGCTTTTTTCCTGACAAAAGGTTCGACTGTGTTCAGGGAGGAAAATTAATTTTATGGAAAGGCTTAAATTCTGCTAATTAAATATTAACAATCTACTGTAGATAGTCTAATGCTGAGCTGTTGTTGTGTTGTGGAAATCACCATCACCCCGAGCCTTTCCGGCACTGTCATTAACGTGATTATTTGTTTTTTTTGTCATACATTGAGAAGTTGAGAGCCTGCATTAGTTTAATCCAAATGAGAATACATTGTCAGTCTCTTTAGGCTTTTTTCCACAGCAGGCATTTGGAAAAGCACCTGTGTTACTAATAACACTAACGATGACTCCATCATGTTCAAGTGTCCCAGTGAGGCACGGCAGTGTGACAGTGAGCCAGCATGCACATTAGCAGCACCCTGAGACCAAAGCAGCTAAATGGAATTCAGCCATCATTAATTTCATTATGTCCACCTGTGCTTATCCTATTATGATTTATCTTCTGTAAAAAGGCTCTGATGGTAGAGTGCTGGGATCACAGGTGAGCCCCCACGGCCCGATCATCTCAGGTAACAGCAATCAAACACAATGATTATGGGATGATCTGAAAATACAGATGATTTCCCCAACCTGACCTCATTCCACGTCTCTCGGTAACGTCAATTATCAAGCACTAATCCTCTATCGATTATGCCTCCTATTTTCTTGCAATAAAGCTGTACTATATGCAGTTTGTATATTCGGCTCATGAATAAACTTGACAACATGGTTTATTACAGAAGACAAGATATCATTTCATAAACACATCCTCAGGCTGATTTGGATCATGTATCTAAATGTGTCTAGCATAAAGGTATAATGATCATTGGATTTACTAGCGGCAGACACATTCCCTTTCATAAACATGGAAAAAATTGTGTAAAGCCAGGGTTTCAGTCACTTTATGTTTGGGGCATTTGATGAAAGTGACAGTGAGCAAAACACCTGCGAGCAAATTTTGTATGCCAAAAGTTCAGCCTCATTTAAAATGAAACAAATCATCTGTATACCAAAAAACTATAATTATGCAAAAATGATTAAAAATCACAGCACCTGCAGAGCCAGAAACAATTTTTTCTAATTCTAAAATAAACTCTGGGTCACATGTTCCTCTCAGTGACTCATCAAAAATTCAACCAATTCTGTTGGAATTTGGGGGATACTTCCATCAGTATATTGCTCTCATCAACATGCTGATGTTATAGCGACTGGGCTCTGAGCATCATGGCCAAGAGCGATCTTTTGATAATTCAGAGCGTTCACAATCAGCGGGATTGTGGCAAACTGTTGTGGTGCATCAACATCAACCTGTCAGCCACAGAGGTGTGATGAGCATTAGATTTGCCTCTGGCAGATGGTTTGTTATGAAAGGAAAGAGTGTGAGGAAAACACCTGGGACAACTCACACATACAGGGAAATATGCAATTCAAACTGCAATCATTCGGCACAAAATGGAGGTAGGTGCTGTGGTTATTGTTCATTTCTCCTATTCACAGCACAACAAAAGTCCATTTCATATTTTCCAGAAATCTTTCAGCCAATGCTAAATGCTAATCAAATTTCATTAGCGCCTGTGTTCTGTGTTTACAAGTGGCCTGATTGGTTCATACTGGCATCGTGGCAGCAGGGCTCTAAACATCATGACCAGGAATGTCAATGACCTGCCTGCAGCTAATGGTCCATGTTGTAATGAAACTGGGAAGATAACTGACTGATTCCCTCTGCACCTCCCACTGCTCTAATTTCAGACACAGCGATATTTGGATTTGTCTCCCTTCATTAGTTCTTGGCCTTGACCAGGCATCAAGCCTGTTACAAAGAGGACATTTAGTCTCAGAAAGCTTGGTACAGTCATTCCAGCTTAGGAGATAAATAGGTGTACTGCAGCAATACATGCATGACTTGGTGCTTATGACTGCCTTAAAATATGAGCATAAAAGAGGCAGGCAGCTGATAACATAAGGATGGCATAAGGAAAGAGGGAAGAAGTGAAACATGAGGGAAAATAAAAAGAAAGGATATAAATTTGAAAAACTGATATAACAATTAAAAGTTAAAAGACGGCTGGTTTCCAGTAGAGAGTCACAGCTTGGGAAGTTGTGGATGCACTGTGCCATACTACAGCTGGCTCTTAATTAAGTACATAAAAATGATATAAGAAAGTATACTTGAGATATCAGGTTATGCTCTCTATTTCTTTTTTCAAGCCCACAGAAGAAAATGCTGATATGGGACAAATGCCCAGAATATTCCCTACAGCATCCAAAATGAAAACCCTAGGTCGATGCCCTGCCAGGAGAAGGTCCAGTGCAGTTAGCTACTTAAAATTAATTGTCAAAGAGAGAGCTAAAATGGTGCTAACTCACCATGTGCACTCAGCATATTCAGGAGATCTGAAGTGTACGGAGGACAATAAACTTTAGCAGAAAAGTACTGCAAGGGAATTGTTAAAGCTGGGAGGTTCATTAGGAAACAAGTTTAAACTTAAGTTTGTGTGAGCTGGAACATTTACATAGAGGAACACAGTGTAAGCATAACAGAGATCCAACTGCTGACATAATAGCAATAATGAACACAAAAACTGGCAATTATCCTGATCTGTTTCTGCGCCTCTCCTCTAGGTTGCTTGCCTTGTATCCATCCTCTCCCCTTTCCCTGCCCCCATCTCTCTGCAGCCTGTATCCTATATCCCAGACAGGTCCTGCAGTGTCCTGCCTCCCACCTCCTCAACATCTGTTCGCCGTCCTTGCCTTGTGCCAGGGGCCGTTACCCGCCAAGACACCCATACCACCGGCTCTGCTGCTGCCTGCCAAGCATCTGATCAAAGGGGACAGCTGTCGAACGGATCTGCATGCCAGACAGCATTGATGCATGAATGAGAAACGGGCAGAGGAAGGGAAAAAATAAACATCCAGCACCATCAGCACCACCGTCCCATCCAGAAAAATGGGTTGGATGGATGATTGGTGGACAGCTGAGGCCATACGGCCAAAGCCTGGAGGACTGTTTTCACCCACAGCAAAGAGAATTAGCAGATCACAGATGGTGATGCTCAGAGGAGTTTAATGACAAGAGGACAAGGAAATTAAATAGATTAGATATTGTTATCCTGTGAGAGGCTCTTAGACAGAGAATAAAAGAGAGCCTGGGGTGCAGCTTTACTACTGAGGTCACCTGTACCAAAAATGAAGCCCTGGGGGAGACTGTGGAACAGGGGAAACCCCTGTTTTCCAGGATGTTAAAATGGTCAGTGAATAGAGGGATTTAAGATATTAATTGCATCAGAGGTTTTATCAAACTCTTTTTGAGAGCCCTACATTTTCAAGCCATGACCCTTATAAGCAACACAGAGATTGAGTTACTTACTTGCATGCATGTGGAGTTGGACTGGTCTTAATCACAGCGCAGCAAAATCTGTGTTGCTTGAAGTTTGTAGTGCAGAGAAACAAGGTCCACTGCTGTCTTGCCACCTGGTTGAGTTTATTGGAAATGAAATAAAATAAAATTAGAACAAGAGTTTCAAACACTGGGCTTCTACATGCATATCAATTCTCAGCAAAGCTTCTTGACCAGCTTCAGGAAACATGGTGAGTGCACGACTGATTATAATAAAATATCCAGCTGTCAATAAATCTATTAAATAAGATTAATGAGATTCCACAAGCCAATAACAGATAAGTAAAATGGTACATATGAATGACATCAGAATGCTGGAAAGCAGTCATTTCACAATGTACCCATGGCTTATTTTGTATTTTGTTAATAAAGCTGGATTTCAAGAATAAATGTAAAGACATACATAAAGAATGTAATGTTTGTACACAAGAGCCTCCAGACACACCAGAGGCTCGATGAGGCTGTAATTAGTCACAGCTGTGTCAGTGTTTCAGCATGCTCATAGCGATAATGCTAACATTCATCTTATGGGGGATTATGAATGTTTGTACAAAATTTCATTATAATTCATCCAACAGTTGCTGGGATATTACAGCCTGGAGTCAGGCGGTAGACTCACCAACTGGCAAACCAAACGAACCAACCAACTGACATCCCAAAAGCCAGTTAGTGGCTAAAACCATGAAACGTGATGTACTGTAGTGCAAAAGATTATAGGGGGGAGAAATTTATTTGGAAATAAGAATAGATAGAGTCTACAGCAGCTTTAGCGTTAAGTTAAATAAATAAGTGTAAATAGTAGTAATACTACAGAAATATATAATAGAGCGTAAATAACTGACGACGCTGACGTCAGTTAGCATGTTTAAACTAACCTTAGCATGTTTTGATAGAATGCTACATAACACTAAACAAATACACTTACAAATTAAACCACATAAAAGCAGTGGGCAGGACTTTAACCACATTGTTACGGTTGAAATTGCGACCCTGTAACATGGGTAGCGTTAATTTACAGCTAATTTAACCGAGAGAGAAAAAAAAAAGTTACCTTAAGCATTTAAAAAGTTATGGGCAAGTTCTTCGGATAGAATAATATCTCCTTTAGCAACTCACGAGGCTGAACAAAATAACGGTAGTTCCATAAATCAAGCGTAACCATAACATCCAAGTCGGCGCAAGATCCTCAATATCCGAGTGTCGGCTGGTTGGCGGTGGGCAGCATTTCACCCTGTGGCCGGAAGCTGTATTGTAACAATACTGCAAGAATCACTTCGTCATGTAGTCAGTAACTGAATAAAAATTACAAGGCATTTTTTTGTAATCAATTACCTCATCTACATATAATCGAAACTGAATACTTTAGGATTAGATTACTTCAAAATCACACATTGGGTATCAAATATTGTAACTTATACCAAAAAAGATGCAGCCCTAAAATGCATTTTGGATGTTTGGTATAGTTGGTCAAATTAAATGGACCTTACTTGCTCAAACTGCAACATATGGGATGCTGCAACTTTTAAATGAGTTTTTGTTGCTGCTGTTTGTTTTTTTTATTTTATCAAAAGCCACTTGAAGGGACTTTGCTCTTGTAATGCAAAAGGAGCCCTATCTCAAAAATATTCATCTTCCATTCTCAATGTTAATAAAAAAGAGTAATCATCATTAAAAACAAAACAACACAGGCAACCTGAGAGGAGCTCATTTGATTGTGGTAATATATTCAGAATTTACAATTAGTCATTATTATAGTTAGTTATCATTTGCGTGGGTTATAATGAAAAAAGTTTCATAATTTTATATTGGCATAAGTGGACGGCACAAAATTAGCAAGTAAATACCATCAACAAAAGCAACTAAAAACAACAATAAATGGCAATGGAAAAAATAAGGCAATATGTGCACAAATCAAAACAGGAACAGAATAAAACTTGTAAGATCCATTTATAACAAAAATATTAAATATTAAAACCACTAAGAGCAACTGAAGCCCAGTGAAAACATGTGCATCTTGTGTCAATGGCAGGGGGACATTTGATTGAAAGAAGTCTGCTCCTAAAAAGACCTCAGGTCAAGATTATTTTGTCAACTTTTTAAATTTGATTGCAGGAGAGCTTGAGCGCCCTCAAGCCCGACGTCACATTTTGCGCCTCAGTAAAGTTGTCTCATAATCCTTCACACATTGTGCATCTGTGTTTGTCGGTGTGTAATGAGCATTGCAGCCACATGAGGCTGCTGTGGCTGATTAACACGGAGGACATGGCTTGCAGGAGGCTGTCGATTAGTTCCCTGAGGTTGAATCTCACACGTCAACAAGCGTCTTGCAGTTCCTAACAGCTCCAGGGCTGCACTGCTCTGCAGCTGAACCTGACCTTTGACCCCCATTTGGAGAGGCAGAGAATTGCACTTGTATTGTTTTCTTATAATTATTAAAACATCCACTAAATTAATTGTTTTTGTGGAACTGCAGAATAATAATCTTTGCACAGCAGACTGCACCTCACTGGAGCTTCACACTCTAATGCTTTAAATCAGAGAGAGCAGGATTAAAACACTTTGGAAAGATTGCTGATAACTCATGCAGTCTTGTTTTGACTAAGTTTCATGTGAGCGCATTAGATTGTCACAGTAATTAAACCTAATCCTCCTTCACATATAGCTTAATTGTCACATTAATATTAATAACAATAGCAGCTCACTTCTTTTTGTAACTTGATCTATTAAGACATAAGTACCATCTCCCTTGTGAATGCTAGTTTGTTACTTAACAAACTTCTTTGCCTTTACAAACAAGCTGATCCCTGCAGTGTATAACAGGAATGGGAGTGGTAGACTAATTAAAGCACCTCAGGGAGTCCAGAGGATGTGAGTCGGAATATGTATAGTCGCCCCAGATCCAATTAGGCTGCACTACCACTTGGCTGCTGTTGCATTATTGAAGCTGTTATGAAACAGCTGGACCATACGTGATAAGGAGAGCTGTTAGGACAAAACATGGCATTAAGAAGTTACTTTTATTAATGTCGTTCGATATATCAGTAATCAGAAATCAGAAAATACTGTCAACAGGGATATAAAAAAAAATATTTTTTAAGTTTTTAGGAAGATAATGTTCTATAAATCAAGTATGATATCTGAACATACCGGCATGCAAAAACAGAATATAGATTGTAATGAAGCTGGTAAATGTGGTGGATGTAAGTGCTGTGGAAATGGAGATTTCTGACTATGAGAAAGAACTCATTTTGAGGAAATGGCCTGTCATTGTAATATTGCATGCAAATGAGACATTTTCAAAAAGTTTTGGTGAATTTTGAAACTCTACAGATGCAAATAGGCAAAGAATAATAAAACACATTCTTAGACGCTTATTTTGGATGTTTTTTTCCACTACTCCGAAGGAAGACGTGTTATGAAAGCAAAACAACCCAAAATCTCAAAATAGACCAGTGCATGAAAAAATGATGTTGCCTGTAATATCTCGCCTTAAAGGAAGTAAACAACCCATTTAAGTTCCGTGTGGTCTAATAACTGCAGCATTAAGAGTACAGACAATTTCCTGTTGGGATATAATTTAGTCTGACAGGTTGCTAAAATGAGCTGATTTTACACCATGAAATGACTTGTGCGGTCGGATTTGATTTATAACCAGCAACGAGCGGCTCCACAGCGAAGTAAGACCAAGGTAAATGTCTTTAATCAAACATCACGAAACCTTTAGGAATAATCAATGCATGCAGCCACAAGAGAACGAAAAATGTGCTTGAAGGGCACGAGTAAAAGGAGAAGAGACCAATTACCTTTCATCGTTCATTTGAATTTGCACTTACAACTCAGCATGCTCACTGCAAATATTTAATAATGATACAACCTCTCACTGCGTGATCAATTTCTTTGATAAATAATAATGCTGTGATCCTGACTGGTTGACGCTGAGGAGTTGCAGGTAATGAGGCTTATATTCCTCAAAAGCAGGTGTGAGTGTAAAAGATGGGTTTAAAATGCAAAGCACGCGTTGCATATAAAAACACTTCAAGTGGTGGGATGAATTTCTGATCAGTGTTAATAAAAAATCTGTAAGGTGATGCTGCTGTGTTAGCTTTAAAGGGACAGTTTTCCACAAAATAATTTATTTCCTATTACCACAGCACTACAGGTAAGATGAAAAATGTATTATTTTCAGTGAACTGTCCGTTCAAATATTTACTGCACCAATCTACTTTTACAATTTAATTAAGGCAGCAAGTAAAAAACAGCAGGGCGGACTTGTTATAAAAATTTTATTTAGAATAAAACGTAGCCATATTACACGTAGTGTGGTCAATCTATTTTACATACCTCAGGAGAAGCGACACAGTTCTGCCATGGTACGGTTCATCATGATTGGAATCATTAAAACATCATCATTAGTCTACAGTCAGAGGAGGTTATAGTAGTGTTGTTCAGTCTCACAAGTTTTACAGGATAGCATATAGCACAACAACACAACGCAGTGAGGGACCAGTGCTCGAAGGCCAGTGGAAAAACCAACAACAGATAAAAGTAATACTCGTCAGAGCGGGCGGCTAGCTTCAGCAGGCCACAGACCCATTGTGGTACAGTAATAGTAACTTTTTTTTACTTGGTATCTCCTCGTTGCAGTGTACACCAATACAGTAAGCTAAAGCTTAGAATGCTAAACCAGGCTGTTCTTGTTCTGTAAATGATCACAATTGTTTTAAACAAGTTTACAAACCACGAGAACAAAACTGTGTCTATGAGTCTGAGGTAGCAAGGCAATCATGGCTTTCCTCTGATTTCTGAACATATATCTTTAAAAAAAAACTATTCTACAGAATGACGGCGGGCCTCTTACAAACCCAAATTCAGAACTCTAGATTTAAATCTCCAAAATGTCTCTCTTTATACACAATCCCACTTTCATTCGTCAACTCTTATCTCTGTCTTCCACATGTGGAACTGTATAGGCACAGAAGGGGTAAAGTTTACATTAACAAATCGCAGTCGACACAAAGTCTGCCGGCTTATCAACGATTTAAAGGGGAACTTGACATCGAGCATGCTACAAGATAGATCTTCAAAACAAAACAGGTCTTCAGGATGATCCTCTCAGCCACAAGATGTTTTGACTCAGGAACTGTGCGTGCTCCCAGACATGGAAACCTGTGGCTATTCTTTCGTTGAATTGCAACGGGGGCTGGAGGGTACAAAGCAGTGGAATGACAAAAAAAAAATTAAACAGCTTGATTCCCACTGAGGGCAGAACTTAACAAGAACAAAACACAAATCTCAAACCGCCCTCTGAAAGACAAAGCAAAACAAAAAAGAGCATATTTTACTATACAAAGCCCCGTGTCCATATACTCATCTGCATATCTAAACAAATCACTGACAAATGTTGAACCAAGTTCAGGTACAATCTACAGTTCATTAAATGTACAGTTTGCATAGTACAAGACAAGGTGGTAAAAGTAGTTAAGTTGTCTGGTCCTGTGCGTCTTTGGGATTTCGGGCTCGGGGGGGATTGTTTGTTTGGGAATGGTCCTGCCTCCTCCAGCACACACACTCAAGTGCGCACACACAAACATGTGGCATCCTCTGTGGTGACCATCCTCACATCACCTGCAAGACAAAAGAAGACAAAATCAACATGACACAATGGTGCAATCTGTGTCCGCCTGCGTAGAAGCGGACCCGCTGAAAGTTCGTTAGTCCAAGTGCAGCAGATCAACCCGCCTCATTTCTCTTCATCAAGACATCTCCGTGCGGAAATATCGCAGATTTCGAACAAAGTAATCGGGTTTGAAAGCTGGTAAATGGACTGCAGTCCCTCAAGTCAGTTACAGTCCATTAGAAGCTTGGCGTGCAGGAGAGGGAGGAGGTGGGCGTGGAGGATGCAGGGGAGATTTTACAAAAATAGCTGTCTTCTCAGAAATGGAATTAGACACTCAAACCTAGTCACCCATGCCTTTGTGTGAAAACCCACATAAAGTGTACAGCACAGTGTTTGCCAAGGACAATGAAGGGGGAAAAAAAGGAAAAAGTGTAAGGATGACTCAACTAAATACTGGTAAAAGGAGACGGAGGAGGTAAGAAGTTTGGTTCACTTCGTTTTCTGCGTGCACTGAAGACAAAGTGTGTAGGTGTTATGGACTGACATGATTAAATTGACTTTAATTCAATTTAGAGTGTAATCTGCTGAAAGACATAAGTTGGAGTGTAATGGTCATTGTCAAAAAGTAGAAATCCACAGGGAAGTATGTATCTGTTTCACAACAGCCACCACAAATGGATTCAAAGCAAATAAGCACTTTTACTGGCGTGGTGAATGTAATAAGATACAGAGCTTCAGTGGATTTGTTTCATTTATATCACCATGCTGGCAGGAAATTGGGGAGAAAAAAAATGGTGCAAGCATCGATTTCAAGCCGTCAGAGTTCACTGTGTTCCAAGGACAATAAATGCTATTTTGCAAAGTAACATGGATCAAACATTACAGAGTCTAATGAGGCCCCAGAATAACTACAATAACTGAATGACCCTCAGTTCTTCAGAATCCAATAAAATTATCTCCTTCTTTCTTTTCCCCGATTGTTCTTATATCCCAGCACACAACAGCTATCCACCATGTTCACCTGGTGGAGAGGCTAGTTGTTGCATTAATTTACCCAGCATTATTCCTTCTTTTCTCCCAATACAGCGGTGTGTTTTGATTTCAATGGATTGCGTGACTTCAACTACTGCAGCTCTGTTAGCTGTGCGAGAAGAAACAGTCCGAGCATTTTAAAAATGCAGTTAGAAAGGAAAAGAATGGTGTGAGTGAAGAGCGCCCACACCCGGGTAAAAAATTACAGCGGCAAGAGGTCAGTGCCAATGGCTTTCATAACACCTCTATCCCAAAATGCACCTTGGCTTCAGACTGGGGGAAATGAGAGGAGCAGCTAATGGCACTCAGGAGAGATCCATTAGCCGCCTCTTTCTCACAGGCCACCAAATGTGGCGGGCTGAGGCAGGTGAAGGCTACACGGAGGGAGGGGACTACTTTTGTGGCAGCAGCTGTAATTGCCTCTAAAATGTAGCTCTGAGCAAAGTTCTCGCACCTTTGCCAATTACTCAAACCCATGAAAACAGACAAAATAAAGCAGAAAGTAGCTTCCAAAAAAGCTGGAAATACAAAAAACAGATTTATAGAACTCTTGTGTATCTAAAAGCTGCAGCTTACCTGTGGTCTTGAGGAGAGGCTCGACGCTGTGGAAGACAAAGCAAAGAGACAACACAGAGTTTAACACTTGAACTCCCCACTTCATCTCTGTTTTCATAAGTCTACAGTAAATTATCAGCCTCCCACATATTCACGCACACACTCTCAGCTCTGTGCCGGTGCCGGTGGCTCGGAGCTGTGCAGTAACCAAATGCTAATAATGCCGGAGTGTCTGCTAGATTAGAATGGATTTTTAACTAAAGCCCTCATAGGAGTTTTGACTCGAAAAATTCGAAATGCAATTTAAAGTCAGTGAGCTCTAACTCGCAATTCGAACATTTTTATTTATTTTTCGATTTGATTAACATTCCCAGAGGTGGATATTCTTTCCGATTCTGCTATAAAGAGTAATGAGTGTCGAAGGTTTTTTCCTGATCATATCAAATACCAAATTTAAATGACTATCAAAAAGACCTCAAGGCTGTATTTAAAATCTTTGTGTCTGAGAGAGAATTTCATCAATGCAGAGGAACCTGCGTGCAATGCACAAACCGTGAATACACGTTTTTTGAAAAAGGCTCCATTCTTTATTGAAATACAGGACAATCCCTTTTGAATTCATGACTACAGATAAGAGCACAGCTGCTCCAGCCGCTATCACTTATACATGACAACCCACAGCACGCACACACACACACAAGTACATACATATACCACCCACAAACAAAGCTGAATGACAGTACGAGGTAACAAAAGACAGACGCAGAGCAGCAGCGTGGTGAAAGAGGACGAAAAAGACAGAATGATAAAAAAAGCAGTGAGAGGAAAACAATCAGAAGGTGGACGGTGAGTTTAGTTAAACTGTTGATTGCATCAGGAGAGAACCACCGTTTCTCCCTGCCTCAACTTCCTGTGTCTGTTTCATTTATTTGATCTATTTCTATTTGATCTATTTTTTATAATGCTGCATCACACAGCATGTACTAACATTCTTTTCATTCATTCTTTGTCTGTTATCCGAAACTAACACGGATGAGCAAAATGAATGACTTTATTAGTTGAATGGATTGTGCACAGACGGTGGGTTTTTGATTATTTTTCATCAAACTGCATATTTAGTAGAAGCATATTATGTCGAACACATCTTAAGATTCCAGTTTAGTTTAGTTTTTTTTAGTTTTTTTTACATAAAATAAAAGTAAATGTTGGCTAAGATTAAAAGTATAATATGTAACATTTTGATGTTAAAATATCTGAAAATCACTAGAACTTTCAACCCGGAGAAATCAGTCATTTTAATCAAGGTGATAATATTTATAATTTTTCATATGGTCGCCTGTCAATAGCGCGGGTCATCATTGTGGTTGTGTGCGAGAAGTGGTCATAAATCAACTTTTTATCCAGTTTAAAGACACATTTTTACAACACACTTTTCAGATGTTGTTATTTTGGATAAAGGATTGGAAGATTTTAGTCATCGTACAACTGGAACTTAAATTATGAGAGAAACAAGCTCAGCCAAAGTTAACGGGTCCTCTGGGATGACTTTATCCGCCAAACAGTGTTTGAGAAACTCATGTTTTTAAAGTGAAACCATTTTATTCAGTGGTTTTACTGATTTTTATCACCTGGTTTGTTTGTTTTGGGTATGAGTGGTCCTCTATGGATAATTCTGCTCCTGGTACACTAAAAAGAACTTGACAGAGAAGAGAAACCGCTGGTCTACTTGTCAAACTAAATATCTTTGGGTTTTGGACTGTTGGTAGGAATAACAATGATTTTGAAGCTGTCACGTTTTATTTTATGACATTTTCTTTCCTTTTATTGCCGAAAGAGGGCTCAAACTTGCCTAATTCACGCGTCTGTTGTGCGACACATGAACTCTCCTTGTGAGGAACAGATGAACAGTAACCGGAGTGATATGCACTACTTTTCTGCTGACCAGCGTCCTTGTGGCGAAACACAAATCTGCCTTCAGAGGCCTGGAAGACTCGGTGGGAGAGAGGAGGAGGAAGAGTAGGAGGAGTGGGAAACTTACGACTGCATGCAGGGAAGGAGTTGTTAATCTGCTCCATTACATCTGCCAGGTCAGAGCTGCTGTGGTGGGAGTCCAGCAGCTCATCTGAACACACACACACACATACAGACATTGCGTTTCAGTCACCACAGTTATTTGAATATAGCACCACACCACAGTGAGCAACAAGTTTCCATTTGCAGAGACACAGCGTGAGAGATGTTCAAACGTTCAGTGTACCTGCTGTAAAATGCAGCTGCTTCTATAGCGACTGAATTCCAAGGACACATCTTAATATATCAAGATCAACAGCAGTGTGAGTGTTTGTGTCGGAGTCTTTTTGAGCTTGAAGTGTCTCACCTGAGCTTTCGGTAAGTGGCCCTCGATCCTGCACAGTTGGAGAGGACACTCCATTTACCCTTGAGTCCATCTCCGGCTGCGAGAGAGACACACAGATGAAAGAAGGCAAAAGAAGAAGAAAAAAAAACTCCATTATTATAACATAATTATTCCGCTTGGCATCCGCTTGACAACTTCAAAATTAGCTGTGCTTCACAGAGCCAGCCAAAGACAAGGGAGTACCAGAGGGCGGCACAATGAGGCTGTTGTTGTGTGTACAAAAACATTCTCATAAACACGACTCTGCCAGTGTCCCGACTCCAGTTTAGCAGGCTGCAGTATCAATCACATCTCAATAGTTAGATACCAGTGTTGCAGAGTTTATGTAATGAGTGCAATAATAGAAATTCCTGGCCTGCCAGCATAACAATTTAAATTAAAGCCATGAAAGCCAGCAACAAGATCAAATAGATATTCAGTAATAATACACAATGCATGCCGAGTCCACATCCAAAGCAAAAATATTGAAGTTTCTTCCCCGGGGGAGAAAATGTGTATTTATCTTTCCTCTATATCCACAGATTTCCTGTCTAACACATTTGGAAATCCATCCCACCTGAGGCTGATGTGACATTAATGCAGCTGCCACAGGTGCTGCAGGAGCAGACAGTGAATGCAGATGATCTGCAATAATCTAGCAATGTTTATATTCCCTGTGTTTTGGACAGGGCCTTGTCTGTGACAAATGGCCTTGCTGCTTTTATGGTGCATACTACAAGCCACTGAGACTACAGAAAACGTGTTGTCCCTGAATGAAAAAGAACACTTCAGTGGCCAGAATATTAGTCTGTACACAGTGATTTATAGATAAAGTGATACAATTTTACATTCTTTATGATTAAACCTCCAAAATATTCTTCAAAAAAGATCTCAAAAATGTCATTATTTATCATATACAAAAGTTGTAAAAACAGGCATTTTTGACAGATTTTCAACTTTCCCACAGTCATTGAAGCCATCATGTGTGAACATTTAAGTCAATCTAAGCTTACAATTATGATATTTCATTAAAATAATTTTCTATTTATATTACTTATTTAAAATTTGCAGGCTGTTTGAACAGAGCAGAGAGGAGAGGACAAGAGAGAGACTGGAAGAAAAGGTTGTTAAAATGTTTTACCCCCAATATTAATCACACTCGTTAGAACTTAGAAATGCCACATTTTTGTCAAATAAAAATATAATTTCAAATAGTGTCTTTCCTTTATCTTTATGGTTTATGGCATCATAACTGTTTTATACTGCACAAAAAACATTTGAGGTTTTTTTTCCCTAAATCTAGCTATGATTGTGCTGTTTCCACAGAAGTGCAGGACTTTCATATTACAGTGAAAAATGACGCCACAGTGAGTAAAATATAAAAGGAGCTCGGGGTTTGGAGGATGATAATAAAAATCTGATGAAATCGATTTTTCAAACTAACAAAAAGAGAACAAAATGACATTAAAAAGCCCAGTTACCCCCCAAAACATAAGAAAACAGCGTCTGAAATGGATCAATTAGAGATTAGGGTGGTGTAACAGGAGTGCTGTGGACAGTTGATCAATTGGTGAAAACACGCTCGGTTGCTCTGATGCACAGAAGCGCACACTTGATGTCTGGTGACATTTACGGCAGACTCCACATTCCCTTCAGCTTTTCTACTGCAAGAAACCAAATCGATGTTACCTCCCTCCCCTCTCTCTTCTCCTCCTCCTCCTCCTTCATCTCCTGGTGCCCCTGGCGCTAGTAAAGGCTAACATGTTGGAAACGTCTCCAGAGCACAGCCACTGTCTTCAGGCTCATCTGAGAATAGCTAAGGTCAGGGCTTTGGTCAGCCTTGAGGAGAGTGAATTTAGTGCGTGCCATCAAGCTGGCCGGGTTTATTATTCTGCAGCTTGGCTGTAATGCTGCTGTTGATGGAAAGACATGTTGACATATCATCAGGGCCCCCGGGGACTTAAATGTCAGAAAACAGAAGCTCTTATTCAGTGTGGGGGTGTTTTAGTGTATGCAGGTAGTTGTGTTAATGATGGCATTTTTTTTGTCTCTCAGAATCAGCATCAGAATCACCTCATGAATACAATAAACAAACAGGAAGCGATGACATTGGTGGAGAAGTTAAACTCCCGACATGCAGGGAAACACTATTTATATATTTATTCTGTTTTTTCAGGTTTTAATCACCTGGACTGTTTGTTTTGGAGGTATTTCTGCACCACATCTACTGTTAAAATGGAAGGGAATCTCCAATGTGGTGAAGGATGGGTGCACAAAACTCTATTTCTTCTGTCCAAATTTTAATCTTCATCCATTAAAAATCTGCCGAGTCACGTCAGCTGCCTTCCTCGGGCCATATTTGTTGTGAGTTATTACTGTGCTTCCACGCTCCGCGGCTACCAGAGAGCCAATACCTGCTCCTGTGTTTGCTCAGTCTGATTTGTCGGGATTGCTGTTTGTTTGGCTTGAGGGTTGTGCTTTTCTCACTTGGCACAAACAATCCAACCTCAGTGAGCAATTAGGCCGTGCATAAACAAATCTGGAAGTTATTGATAGAGGGACGGGAGACAAATGCTGGACTCCTGGATGGAATGGTAATGACGTGATTGGGGTCTAATCCGGGCGCTGATGAACCGGTTTTGATATTCAGAGGCACAACAAAAGTAAAACTAGAAAGCGAATGGGCTCGCACGTCCATGTGGGGGTTAATAAGTGCACGAGTACATGTTTATGTTGATGATTTATTTGAATGACTTTGTCAGAATCCTTTAATTTATTTTGTATCAGCGCTGCACTTTTTAAATGAGTTTTTTTTTAGTTTTATGAGTTGTGCTGAAACCGCCCTGTCAGCTGGTGTGTGAGTGAGTCTGTGAACTGTGATCACAGCTCTGCTGCTCCCAAACAACAAGCCTCATGAACTTTGTGAGACTTTATAGCTGCAAAAATCATAATATGACATTTTAAATGCAGTGATTTATCTCTTGTCTGTAATCTGTATTACTCTGTATTCGGGAAAATGTTAGTTGTTGCTTTCAAAGCTTACATCGCCGGCTTTTTAAAGCTGAAAAATGCTCGGATCTTGCTTTTATGTGACGTAATTGTGATTAAGCTACTTCAGGTTTGAAGTCCTTTTCCATTAGTAGACAACTTACAACATCTATGTTGTTTTCTGTCAGCCAAGCACCAAAACTACAGCCATTCTTCCTGCAAATGGCCTCTTCACAGCTGCAGTCTGAATCTATTTCAAACAAGTCCACTTTACAGTTGTCAGAGAGAGAAAACAGCAAGAAACAAGTCAATCCTGAGGACTTGTAATGTATGAGTCTGTGAATATCTATCTCTGTCTGCTCTCAGCTCTAACCTGTGGCTTCTTGCGATATCACAGCACAACAAATGGGTGGAAGTGTTGTGTCACCTGGTGTAGTAGCTGTCGGAGGCGGTGGAGCTGAGACTCCAGCTGTTTGTTGTGTTCCTCCAGGATGTGCATGCGGCCCTCCAGTCGGCCTTTGTGTTGTCGCAGCAGCTTGGCCTCCGCTAGAAGATCGGCCTCATCAGGATGGGCGAAAGAGCCATCTGAGTCCCAGGGGCCTCCAGCAGGGGCTCCGCGCTGGCCGTGCTGCTCCTTTAGCTGCTCGTACTCCCTCTGCAGGCTCCTGGGAAAGAAGAGAAGAACAGCATGTAACTGTCACACCCAGGGGGGGAGAAATGTGGAGAATATTTACATACTTATAAAAAGAACCTTAAAGCTAAAATACTACATCGGTTGTGATAGGGGTGAGGTTTGGCTCATATTTTGACATGAAAAATCAAGCTATCAATGTCAGTGTCAGGGTTTGAATTTTTTCTGCAAACCAAATTCAAAGAATAAGTCAATTCTCCTATAATTTAGTGGGATTTCTTCATTTTTATACAGGATGCAACATGATTCAAAAGTCCTGTGAATATGATCCGGCCACTTTATAAGGTACACCGGTTTAACGGCTTGTTAACACAAATCTAATCATCCAATCACATGGCAGCAACTCAATGCATGTAGGCATGTAGACGAGCTGCTAAAGTTCAAACCGAGCATCAGAATGATGATGATTTAAGTGACTTTGAATGTGGTTGTTGGTCTGAGTATTTCACAAACTGCTGATCTGCTGGGATTTCCACACACAACCATCTCTAGGGTTTACAGAGAATGGTCTGAAAAAGAGAAAATATCCAGTGAGCCAAAATGTCTTGTTGATGCCAGAGGTCAGAGGAGAATGTCCAGACTATTATTATCAGGTACACAAAGGATCAGGTGCACTAAAACCTAACTACAAATATTTCTGCTGTTTTTTTGCTTTAACTTGTCATCCATCTCAAGGTCGAGGTCGAGGTTATTGTTGTTATCCTGATATAGAGAACACAGAACAAAGGGAAGGGAATTCTTCCTTCAGTGACACATTGTATCTGTATATGTAAACACGTTTTTATTCACTTATGAACATGAACACAGGTGTCAGTGTGCTGGAATGTAACTAAGTATATTTACTTCAGTACTGTACAATTTTGATGCACCTGTACTTTGATTGAGTATTTCCACATATATAACTTTATACTTTTACTTCACTGCATTTATCTGCCAGGTTTAGTTACTTTTCAGGTCAAGATTTAACATGAAAAACATGATCAATTCAAAATGATTACAAATGTTTATAAATGAAACCACATAAAAGTATATTATATATACAACAATCTAAGTGGAGCCATTCTACATAACAAGTGCTTTTACTTTTGATACTTTAAGAACATTTTGATGCTGATACTTTTTACTTTTACTGAAGTAAGCTTATAGTTCACAGTGTGCTATTAGATCTTTTACTTAGGTAAGGGATCTGAATCACCACTGGTCTGCAATACAGTATGTAAATGGTAATGCTTCTGTTGTTTTTTGCTATTTCCATGCTTGTTTAGTATTAAGACTTGTTGCCATGTGTAACCATTAACTTGACAGCGTTGTATTCCTGCGAGTCATGTATAAATAGATCAGAGGACTGATGTTCCTGAGCGCTGGGCTTTCATGTTATTATTACATATCCTAACCATGATTTATATATATATCAGTGCTGTGGCTTTATGTAATGCTGCAACGGCCAGGAAACGCTTCTCTCTTGTGTGATGCTTTTTATGATTAAATAATTATTACAAACTAACAAACACGGTTAAATATGATTATTTTTTACCACTGAAAGACTCTCAGACAAAGCATTGAAAAGCTCCTTCCTGACAGCCACAGTGGGGTGCTACATAAAAATACCACGGCCGTGTTTACCTGTGCTTTCTCACTGAAATCCTTTTTGAAGTGGATAGACAAACATAAAGGACCCCCCGCCAAATCTCCCACTTCACTCCCCCCCTCCTCCTCTCACAGTGCAGAACCATAAGCCTCCATGCTTTACTTAAGTTGGCATTTATGAGGCTGGCAGTAAAGCTCTCTCTCTCCTCGCTCTCTCTCTCTCTCGCAGAGCCTGTGTGTGTGTGTAATCAGTGTTAAATCACTCCAGTCGAGCCACTGGCTGTGCAAAAGCACCACTACAACAATAGATCGTAGAGTGACTCTGTCTCTAAGCCATCTCCATTTACTAATCAAACCGGGGAAGGACTTGGCGTGTGAGACAGACTCGGGGTTCGGGAAGTGTGTGGATGTTTGGATATTGTTCACTGGAGCGTGACAATGAGCACATGGACTCAAATGACACGAATAAGCTGCGAGTAAACATGAAGGCAACAAAGAAAAGAATAAGATAAACATTGATTTTGAAGTAGTCACATAAAACGGACATTTCAGTTCTTTTGCTAATAATTTCTTATTGATCTTGAAGAAATCTCATCTGAGACATGATAATCCAGCTTAAAGAGATTGTCCCGGCATTAGTGATTTATTCCCTTTACTTTAGCACAACCTCTTTCCACACTGAATTCTCTAAAGTTTCATTAGCGGACATTACTGTGGCCTTACCTCTGCTCCTCCTCCAGACGAGCGATGATCCGCTCCAGCTCGCCGCGCTCCTCCCGCTCCACGGCCTGCAGGATCTGGGCAGGACTTTGGGGCTGACTGCAGGGGGAGCCCTCCCCTCCCAGCGTCTGGCAGTACTGCAGGATCAGGGCATGCTCGTCGTCCCTGTGGAAATGAGTGCAGAGTTATGTGATGAGTGAGGAGCACAGACATCTTGTCCCTGTTAGTCAGCTCAATTCACCTTCTGTTCAGTCGGCGAGGGAGGCCATTTTTCAGCACGAGTGATGTACTACTGAAAAAATGTTTTGCAGTTTAAAAGAATTATGGTAAATTACTTATATAAAACTTGGAAAGGGTGCTTAGAAATTATCATAAAGCACAGAGCTGCTCTGCAGAGAACAAGTGAAAGTGAGAAGAATAGTTTGTCTGGCCAACCAACTGCATAACATAAAGAACTTTTGTAATGATTTCATTTTATCACTATTTTAACTGTTAAAGTTATGTAAGAAACTAAGAACAACCTGTTCTCCCACCATTCTACTTCATCTTTTGAAGCAAATGAGTTTAAGTTTGATAATTTATGGTCTTTAATTTTATGGATTAAATGCTGATTTTCTAGTTAGTATCTATCTACTACTGACAGAAATCAATAATGAATCAAGCTTTAATTGAATATATTTAAACATGTGGGGCACAACAACAACTCTATTTGACTGCATGGACCGACAACCCTGTGTGTGTAACGAGCAGATTGTACGTAGGTTGTGAACTCATATCTTAAAATCTGTAGGTGCACCTTTTAAACTGCAGGAAAATACTACACCGTTAACTTTAGACCAGTTTTTTGTCCAAAATATGTGGCATTAAAGCTTTTAATCGTTTTCTTTCAAGAAGAAAGGTCAGAGGTTATCAAACAGTATTGGGTGGTAACAAATGTACAAGTGAGAAAAAAAGCTTTCTTACTGTAAGTATAAAAAGAAGAAAAGAATCTAATCTTAACAAAGATTGTGGTAGTGGCCATTACATAGAAGATCTTTGGCTATTGTAGGTCTGCTGCGCTGTAAGCTCAACAATCCCGGGTGGAACACAAACGTGTCAGTCTCTACTATCTGATAACTGGAATAAGGGAGCGCTGTGCGGAGATGGAGGGAGCAGAGGAGAGAGAAAGCCTGGCAGACAGATGGAAAGATATTGAGGGAGAGAAGGAGAAATGGCTGCTGGTGTGTGTGTGTGTGTGTCAGTCTCTTTGTGCGCTATCGCAGTGATCTGAAAGGGGGTGGCAGGTCTTGCCAAAGCCCAGCTGTCACCTTCATTCTGAAACACAACCTGAGCCTTGAAGACTAAAGCCTGACAACGACACAAGCAACCGAAAAAGAAGGGAAAAAAGATGGCAGACTGTTATTTAAAAATCCTTTCCATTGCTGGAGTGACTGTAATTTATAGAGCCAGTTTGACAGCTTCCAAATAAAGTTGGGTTAAAAAGTTTTAGTGGCTTGGTGACTCCATGTGGGGTGTTCCATCCACTGCTCACTATTTTACCATTTTATTCATGGATTCAGAGAGATCAAATATCAAGCAGTGCTTCAGCTGTCGTTCTGCGACGTCAACATCCTGCAGTCATGTAACATTACACAGAATATATCTGGACTACACGAGCAAAAATATTACGTATGAATGGTCCTGAAGAGCACATTATGACTGGTTAAGGACTCGAAACCCAAACTTTAGGATTTGAAACTTGTCAGTCTTGACTTGGGACTTGAATTGCAAAAATAATGACTTGGTCCCAACTCTCCTAAAGATTTAAAAGAGCTTTTCATTTGATCAGAATTTAGGACTTATTTTGGCAGCTTTGGCCATTGTTTCTTCTTCTTTGGCTTCAAAGTGAGCAAACCTCAAATTTCTCTACTATTCCACCATTGCACAGACAACTGTGTGCATGCCAAACAGTTTGGCTAATAATTTCAGTGTTCGCCTGAAAACCTGTTTGATTATCTGACTGCTTGTGTTTCCAAATGCTTTAACTTAGAGCACATTGGTAGGTGTGTTGGAAGAGGGAAATACTAAAACATGCAGGATAGTGGCCCTCGAGGACCAGGACTGGGCACCCCTGTCGAAGAAGTTGAAAGAAAGGTACTGAAGGCTTTTTTTTTTTAAAGAATGGATTGTTTTTGCTCTCCTTCCGAATGGCTTTAGCTGCCCCTGATAGAGGCTGATGGACAGATGGTTCAAGTCAGTATCTTTGAAAGTGCCTGCCTTTTCCCAAACATTTTTAAAGACGGCTCCTCCGATGGTTCTGTGTAACAAACCATATGGCCATAGGTGCAATAAACCCACCAAGCTGTTCTGTATTTGCCTGTTGTGAAGTCCTCTGCTTTAAAGAAGGGACTATAAATCTATTGACCTCTATGAGCTGAAAACTGTGCTCCACTTTAAGTCCCACCTCAATCAGTGACATCCAGGCAGGAACTCCTGGTACCTTTTAAAATTATCGGTGACTTGCTATAAACTTGGTTCACGCGCTCTTATCAGGGCCAGACCACAGCTGAGTGCATAATCCCTGGCTATAATGAGTAAGTTAATCAAATACGCTCCGGAGAGCAAGCTGGAAAACTGAAACATCTCAGGTTTAGCATAGGACACCCTTGAATTTCACCACAGGAGACAATCAATGAGTATTCAGAAATTATTCAGAATGCCATCATCACGGCGTGTATAATATGAGAGGTTAGGAATAGGAAGCTTTTTCTTTCTACGAGAATATAGTAATTATACTATTTCATGGCCAAGGACCTGGGTGAGCGGATAGCTAATGAAAGGTACACAGAATGAGGCTTTCACCTCTTTCCACATAAAAGGAACAATAAGCCAAGCCACTGCTAAGTACTCCGAGGAGAAAAAGGGGTTTTATCATTAACCAGCCTAAGCTCCCTGTGTGATTTGAAGCACACGTTTAGAGAGTTATTTTTCTTTAACAACAGGATTTGTGTCAAGTTCAAACTTGGTATATTTTGAAATGAAAGGCACAAATGATAAAAGAGACATATATTAAACTTTCTAAACAGAGAACTCACCACTCTCAATTAAAGAAATGTTATTCCACTACTTTTTTTATCTCACGTAACCAGGAGCTCATACTTATTTTCTTCTATATGCTTCTCTCTTAACATTCTTTATAACTTTTATAGTCTTTCTGACAACTCCTGCAGAGCTTTCATCACATATATGCCCTTATATACGTCAATTTCTCTCTAACGTGGAGAGTGAAGCCATGCTGAAGCTGCTAACTTACTGATAAATGGCACGGAGAAGGCTGCCAGAGACAGGATGTTAAATTTCCCAGCACCACTGCTGCAACATGCCGCGATAAACAAACACGCGCGCGCGTTTCCATTTGAAATATGGCTATTCTCTGACAAGGGAGGGATGGATGATGGAGAAAGGCTTAGTTCCTGGAGAGAAACTTGAAAATTGGCGGCATTGTTGTCTGCTGGGCTTAGGGGATGAGGGTCCTGCACAAACTGAATGACCAATTAGGTAGGTCCTTGGCAACAGGAAGCTGCAGCAGGACATTATGGCTGGCAGGGGGAGCCCAGAGGACAGCAGGAAGGCGATCATTACGGGTGGAAATGGGCGCTGCAGGAGGCAGAGCTGGCTCACAAACCAGCTGCTCTGGAATACTTGGAGAAAGAGGAAGAGCAGTGAAAGAACTGCAGGCTGAGGCGGCGTGGAAGGAAGACAGAGAAGAAAGAGACGATAGAGGAAGTGAGCATCAGTATGGGAGAAGAATAAAATGCGAATAATGGTGATGAATGTCGAGGCTATTAGCTGCAAAGCATTGTGAGTGAGTGTGTTGCTTGGTGAGGGTGAGCGGGGACATGGCTGAGGGGACTGTACCCAACAACAATAGTCTCCGGGCCTGATGCCTAGCTAACATATCACAAAGAAAGCAGCTCCTCTCCAGCTGAATAGCGCTATCAGCTGCTGAGACTGAGCTCAGAGAGAAACGGCGAGAGATAAAGAAAGGAAACAGGTCTACTTTCATTTCTGAGAACCTCGCTTTCTTTGGGACTTCCACATTTGGGGGCTGATCGCAGGAAAGTCCAGGTGTGTTGTTTAAGACGCAGGGCTTTTAATGTTTACCTCTGCGCTTAGTGTTTAATCTGAAGGTTGCCCGGGCCCAAAGGTAAAACATGAGTAGACTACAACTAAAAATGATGAAAGGAGTGGAAGAGAAAGAGGGGAGGACAGGGTATGATGAAAGGAGGTTGTAAAAGAATAGAGCTGCACAAATTATTCAGAGAGGGACGGGAATAAAGGGCAAAATATCAAAAGACAAGAAAAAGGGGACAGCACTGGGGGAAAGACTGGAAAGCGAGAGATAACCAAACAAAAAAGCCGGGCAAGAAAGAAAAAAAAAAAGCGAGGCGAGGAGTCTCGTTCCACGGTGACGTCCCGAGGCATCGATGGCAACATTGTGCTTTGGCTGGAGGTCAGAGAAAATAGGCAACACCGACTTCCTAATTAAGGATTCCCTTTTAGATAAAAGCAATGCAGGACACTAGCACACACACACTCACACATTATATCTCCAGAGTGCTCCCACACACACATATACTAATTATTGATATCACTGCACAGCTGGCAGCGAGTCCAAATCAGTGTTTGCAGGCTTTGAGCAATCGGGAAATACAAGCCAAAAGCCAAACATGCATGTAATTGGCAAACGCACTCATCCATGTTACACTATGCATGTTTTCATAAGCTCAAACGCTGCCAAGAAGGCACCTTCTACTCTCGTGTGAAGCATGGGGATCATTTCTGCATGTGTGTGTGTGTGTGTGTGTGTGTGAGTCCTCCACACAAAACATCCAGATGGAGTGGTGTGATAGACAAAGAGGCTTGGGTGAAATCAGCTGGAGGCGGAAAAAAGAATAAATCTCAACAAAAAGTGAGGAAAGACAATCAAGCACTCCGAACCAAAGGCATTAAAAAGGAAGAGGAAGGATTCACAGCGTGTGACAACACAATGTACAGTCTCCTCTTTTGAGAGGAGATACGGCTGAGTGGGCTGTTTTACTTTAGTGGTATCTATAAAGCGCAATACTGCTATTTTTACAAGTTACTTTTTCTTTAAAAGTAGGGCTTGATGGACACATTGGCGTCTAGAAACGTGTCTGCAGGCTGATTCTGGCCTTTTAAAAACAACTCATTCACTAATGTGAATGACATTTCATTGCAGCACTAACATCTAAGTGAGCCTTATTACATTTATAA